>PVJA010018601.1:0-39658 GCA_004027025.1 Myocastor coypus | reverse complement strand
GAGGCGGGGCAGAGGGGCGCAGGGGCTTACCCGCGGCGGGTGCGCAGGCTCAGCTCCCAGCGGTGAGGTTTGGGCTGGGCTGGAACAGGAAGTTAGTGGCGGGAACGCAGAGGCCTAACCTCCTGTATTTTTTATCTGTATCTACTGTAGATTCACTAACCATATCTTTTATTATGGCCATCATCTCTGTAATTATCTGAGACATTATTTCTGGCTTGATTTTTCTAGAGCCTTATTTACCTGTTTTGTTATCTCTTATGTTACCAATTCAAAGAGGCCAGCATGTAGCTTTTAACTTAATACATCTCATCACCAAGGGAATGAATCACCTTAGCTAAATAATACAACCAGAATAACAATAGCAGCAATTACAGCCTATGCAATGACAAACTGTGATAAATATTAATTTGCCACCCTTAACTATGTGAGCTAAATCCGCGGTTATAGAACAAAATCTAAGACAAACCAGATAGCTATTTGCAGTAAACATGCCCTCAAATGGTAATTATATCCTCGAGGGAGATAACCCTAAAAGGGTTAGCAGGGAAAAAACACAGAAGTAGAAGAGGAAGAATTTAGAAGCAAGATTAGAACACAAAGATGCTCCATAATGTTCTGGCTGTCTTCTAGCTATGAGGATAGTACGCAATTTGTTCATCCTACAATGCTTTGTGTGCCTCCTGACAGCTTTAACTTGGTTCCCTGCCTGCTTGAACCTGGTTCTTTGACCTCTTGCTGACTTGAACTCAGTTCCACCTCACCTTGTCAGTGGTATCTACAGCTACTCCAAACTCTGAGCCTAGTTGACCCTTCTCCAAGAATCATCTTTTTCTGTTTGAATTGAAATAACCATGCATCCACAGCTCCATTCCATTGGTTTGTTTCTCTGTGGATGCCTCTGGGGTCACCAGTAGTCACTGTTGGTCTGCAAGTTCAAGCTACCCTGTTATGGTTTGTGTGTAGGTGTCCCCCCAAAGCCTCTTGCAGTCATGGGGTGACTTCTGGAATTTGTGATTATTGTGGATGTGGGAGTGTGGGGCACCTCCCCTGGGGCAGATGATTTGCATTTCAATGTAAGGAAAGAAGTTAGCTACTTGAGCTGCTGCTACTCTCTCCCTTTGCTCTTGTTCTTTACCCAACGCCATGAAAGGCTGCCCTCTGCCATGTGCCACTCTGCCTTGGAGCCAGCTATGTATGGACTGAAACTTCCAGTAACTGTGAGCTAAATAAACCTTTCCTTCCCTCATTTTGAGTGTTGGATATCTGTCCCAGCAACAAGAGAAGAGTAGCTAAGACAAAATTTGGCACTGCAGGAGTGGGGTCATTGCTGTGACTAAACCTGACTATGTAGATTCTGAGTGTTTGGTAATGGCTTATGGCAAGAGATAGGAAAGGTTTGGAGAGGTCCTCTACTTGTGAAGAGCTACAAATGCTTTGGCTGTTCTGTAAGGGAGATTCTGGTCAGAACTCTGACCGGAAGACTGACAGAAGTCTTGCCTGTAAAGACCAGGCTAGAGAGGTTTCTACTGGGAAGAAGGACTACATTGATTGTTATATTCCAGATGATTTGTGCTATGGCTTGGCTGAAAGTCTGTCTGAATTTTGCTCATGTCCAGAAACGTTGCCTAAGACTAAGATTAAGCATGGTGGACTGATTAATCTTTCAACAGTTATTTCAAAGCAACCAAATAGTGGGTCAGTGGCATGGCTGTTATGGGGGCTTTTAGCCAGATTTATGTTGCAAATCAAGAGCAAGGAGCGCAGCAGGATGGCTCAAAATGTTGTGAGTTTGGCCAGAAAAAAGAAAGTCCCAGTAAAACTGTGGATTGCAAAGATAGAGCTAAGAGGATCTCCATTTCTGAGAAGGAACCAGGGAATGGAAAAGATGACCTGAAGGCATCACAGGAGGTGCCAGATCTCCACCCTTTGCAGCCTCAGAATTGCAAAAGTCAGGGATTTTGCCTTAAGGGAAAACTGCTGAGCCCTTTGTTCTACAATGGCTGCATTAGCTGCTCCAGGTTTCAGAATGGCACCTGCATGGAGAATTTATTCCTCAGAATCAGAATCAGAGTGCTCAGTAATCCATGTACTCAGCCCCTACAGCCAAGAGAAAAGGAATCCTGGCTACTGCTCCAGTTGACAACAGACCTTGGCATCATCCATGTTGAGGTGGTTGTAGGTGCATTGAGAATGCAAGAGTTCTAAGGTTAAGAAGGCTTCCACTTCAATTTCAGAAGGCTTGGGAGGCCAGGCAATGTGCTTCTGAGGGGGTAGTGTGTAAAGCTGCGAGTGAGAAGCCTATTCAGTGTAAATCCCAGAAGTTTGGAAAAGCCAAGAACGTGGACTGTCTAGGGGAATCTGTAAAGAGGGAGCAAAGCCAGCCTAAGAGAAAAGCCATGAGAGCTACAACTACCAAGAGTGCTGTAGGGGTGGAACCTCATAGAGCTTACAATTTGCCACAGGTTGCTTCGGATGTTCCACAAGGACCTATAGGATTTAATGTTGGCCCTTGAGGATTTTGGATTTGTGTTGGTCTCAACACTTGGTATCCTGCTGTATGTAACTTTTGGAATGGTAATGTGTATCTTACGTCTTTGAATGTCGGATATGTTTGATTTTTCATTTGTACAGGGGCTCACAGAGTCTTGGGACCTGGACTTTTCAGCAATGCTGAAACTGTTGAGACTTTGGAAACTCTTAGAGACAGACTAAAATGCCTTTTGTATAAAGGGTGGTACATGAGTCTTTGAGGGCCCAGGGGTCTGTCATGCTTAATCTCAGTCATAGGCAAAGTCTCTGGGCATGAGCAAAATTCAGACAGACTTTCAGCCAAGGCATAGCACAAATCATCTGGAGTCCAACAATCAATGCAGTCCTTGTTCCCAGCAGAAACCTCCCCAGCCTGGTCTTTACATGCAGGCCTTCTGTCAGTCTTCTGGTCTGAGCTCTAACCAGAATCTCCCCTACAGAGCAGCCAAATGTTAAGGTTTGTGTATAGGTGTCCCCTCACAGCCTCATGCATTTATGGGGCAGCTTCTGGAATTTGTAATTGATTAGTGTGGGTGTGGGTGTGGGTGTGAGTGTGGGTGCTGCACCTCTCCTTGGGAAGGTAATTTGCATTTCAATATAAGGAAGGAAGACAAGTTAGCTGCTTGAGCTGCTGTTACTCTTCTTTGCTTTGTTGCTCTTTGCCCGCTGCCATGAAAGGTTGCCCTTTGCCATGTGCCACTCTGCCTTGGAGCCAGCTGAATATGGACTGAAATCTCCAGTAACTAAAAGCTGAATAAATCTTACCTTCCTTCATTTGGAGTGTTGGGTGTTTGTCCCAGCAATGAGAGAATAACTAAGACACACCCCTTCCACACAGCAAGTCAGAGCTCAGGAAAATCAAACCATTTTCCACCCCCTTCTTCTTCATTGATTTCTCTCTCTTTGCTCTTCCCATGGACTTCAATCTTCAGTTCTCATTTTAGATCCTTGCTGGGTTTCATTTTTTCATTTTCTCTTCCTCTCATTTTTGTGTTCCAGTGTTTGGACACCAAATTTTGGAGATGCTGCTTCTCTGCTGTTTACCACTCTGCCATCTTCCTAGAAGTCCTCTTTCTTCTTTCCCTGATATGAAGACTTTTGCTGTTTTTAATGCTAATGTTTTAAGTAATCAGCCTCTTTTCAAACCCAATTTTGTAGGGCATTTCTTTTCTGTTCATCAGCAAAACTTTTAAAATCATTTAGTTCTGATTTTTCATCCTAGTTCTTAATAGGTCAGGATCTAAAGTTTCCCAGGCTTAGCTTCCCAGGCACCCTGCCCCTAAACTCTCTCCCCCTTGGCCCCATGCAGAGCCACACCCAAAACCATAGAACAGGTCCACCTGACTTTGACCTGGGCAAGCAACCATGAAATTCTCCTTTGTTAACAGTTAACATTAAAATTTCCCCACAGACCAGGTATCCCTGCCAAGATTAGCTCTCCTTCATCTATTCCAGCCCATCATCACCCTCCCTAAAAGATCCTATAAAGACTGCTGTCCTCCCATCATTCACTGCTGTTTTCTCGACTATACAGCCACCCTACTTGATATCCCCAATAAATCTCTCATGTCAGAATGCCTGGCCTGGTTGATTGTATGGGTTCATACCTAACATTTGGTGATGAAAAGCTAGGAGGGATGCCAAGGCATCTGCCAGTCCTTCTTGACCAGGGCCTTGACCAGCCCTTCTGCAAGGACTGTGAGCCTCAGACCCCTCTTGCTGACCTAACCACTCATGACATCCAAAACTGAGGATTCCCTCATCACTCATTCAGCCTCTCTTAAAATACAGACCTCTCCCATTGTCCAATTTGTTGAGGGAAAAAAAGAAAAGATGGCCATTTCTGCCTCCAGACATGCTGCCTATAGTGAACTCCTTCTTTAATTCATCGACAAATGTCTCCAAGACTTCGTCCCAACTTTAGCCCAGATAAGATCACTTTCTGTATTTTCATATTCTCTTTCCTTCTCAACAAATCTTTAAGATAAATGTCATTCCCAGATGACTTGCTCATCTCCGCTTCCAACACTGTCCCCTGTGACTCCTTTGACTCAGACCTGGATCGGATAGCCTCTAAATCCCTTCAGGGTTCCTTCCAGGATTTCTCCAACACTGACATCCTCTTCTGCTCTTTCATTTTCTAATTCATCCTAATATCTCCTTGCTGACGACTAAATCTACTCTGGACAGCTCATATCCCAGCTCTACATCTCTTGGCCAGCCCTGGTTCTACTCTATGAAGTCATGTCGACACACTGAGCTGTTCCTTCCCCCTATTCAGCCTCCTCTCAGACTAGGGACATGTGCTTGGAAGCCTTTAGCTCTACTGTCTTTTTGGGACTCTCACAACAAAATTGTCATCTTGAGTCTCCTCTCACACCTGCCCCCAGTCTGTCCCACCTATAGTCTCGAGGACCACTGAAAATGCAAGTGCCCTTGTGCCAGAGAGTGGGTGAGTCATCCAATTCCCTACCCTCACAGGAAAACTCACCACAGCCAGATTCATCAATATTTGACCTGCTTGGTCTTGTCACTGGAGAAAAACAACAGAGTGTGTCCCTGGCCCACATCAAAGTACCTTTTTCAGAGTCCTAAATCTCACTGGACAAACAAGCAATCAAACAAATAAACAAACAAACAAAACTTTTTTCTTGCTGACATAGACACCACATATAGTGTTCTTCCTGAGTTCTAAGTTTCTATATTAGATGACCAACTTACATGATGCCTTCAGACAGGCCCATTCCCTGCTCACTCCACACACTGTTCTTCACTCATAACATACTTACAAATCTAACCTACTCCATATGTCTCATGGGGAGAGATCTTATTCAAAAGCTCCATGTCTCTCTCACCTGTCTTCCCACAGTATTCATTCTATAAATCTAACCTCAATGTACATCCAGCTCTTCCCTCCCCCTTCCCTTGTCAACCACATACTCTGAGATGCTTCCAGTCCCACGCATACTGTTCCTACACTGATGTGCCTCAGAGATCCCACAGCCTTTCCCTCCATTTCTCAATACCCAATAGCCTTTAAACATCAGAGGGAACTCGAGCCCATCATTCACCATCTCCTTACTCTCCCTCTTTAACATGGTCATGGTAAAATGACACATTCAAATCAGACTCCCTTCTTGCTTCTACTCTAACCACCAATCTCACCAAGTGTTACCTGTACATGCTCATTCCAAGGTCTGATCTCATGGCCATCCCAGCCATACCCAACAATACACACCTGTCCTCTTCTCAAAGGCCTTTAGCCATTAAGATCTCCCTTTTACAACTCCCTTCTCCCCTCAACCTCATATGTTCCCCCAGGAAACTCCACTGGCCTCCTTTGCACCAAACACTTCATTAAACACACCTAGAGACAAGCAACACAAAATAGACACACAGCTGTTTCTGTGTGACACCTTGATATATAAACCTCCATCTTCCTTTGGCTCACTTCCCTTGCTATTATGTTCATAGTAGCCCCCTGCTTCACTTCCCTCATCCACAATACTGTCACCAGATTAACAACCCAAAATTTTAACCAAATACTTCTCTCCAATTACTCCTACCAGGCCCTGCTCCAATGAGACCCCTTTAATGAAGACAATTCCTCACCCTGATCTCCAGATCTCAGCCCCATGATGGCCCCACTCAACAGGAAGTAGCCAGATGATTTCTTTGCCCTTTTTTCTTTTTTTAGTATTGTTACTTTTAATAAGAAATAACAATATGATAGTTTCAAAACACATTAGTAGTACATTCACAATAATTGACACATTGCATATTGTTGTCCTTATAGTAGTTATACAGAGCATAGGATGTAGATATGATAAATTTTCTAATCAATATTGGTAAGGAAAGAAAAAAGAAAAAAATTCTTCTCTTTGAACTGAGAGGAAGTAGTTGTATACATAGTCCAATGTTCCATAATTGCATAGGGTTACCAGTGAAACTGGCAATGTTGGAGGCTATTGATTTAAGCCTCTTACAGCTCATCATACTAATCTAGCTTTGCATTTTATGCCTCATAATTAAGTTTTTCCACTGGGTGATCAAGAGCAAGTTAAAGCAAGACCTGTATAACAAAACATTCATCTTTTATATCTTGCAAGGTCAAATCCCCTCAGGATTCTTTGTAACCATATACAGTGTTTTGTAGAACTACTGTCAGTGTCAGCCATCAGGACAAGTCACAGCCATTGCTTGACTGACTTTCTTTCTGTGAAAGCCTGAGAGAATGTATTTTTTTCTAGGTGACTCGCTTTAGACACACTATAGTTTATTTATCCCTTTCCTCTGAGCTCCCATAATCTCCTTGACCAGAAAATTTGTCTTTGCCCTTTTTCTATCAAATACAGTCTGGGATGATAGATGAGGATTCAAAGTTTCACAGGCACCTTTCCCCAAACACATTCCCTCTTGGTTTCCCAGACACCCTGGGAAGCCCCAAATTATCTCCCCCTTGGCCCCACGCAGAGCCAACTCCAAAACCACAGAACAGGTCCACCTAACTTTGACTTTGGCAAGCAATCTTGAAATTCTCCTTCGTTAACATTAAAAGTCCCACAGACCAGGTAGCCCTGCCAAGATTAGTTCTTCAACTGTTGCAGCCCATCATCACCCTCCCTAAAAGATCCTATAACGTCTCCTGTCCCCGTTTTATTCACTGCTGTCTTGGGCCACTAGACAATAGCCTGCTTGATACCCCCAATAAATCTTCTACTCATTCCAGAATGCCTGGTATGGTCAATTGCATGGGTTTGTACCTAACAATTTTCATCATAAATCTGGCTCAAAGTAGCAAGCAGCACAATGCCACAGCCTGAAAACTGGACTGCTTTTAAATTTTCTCTGCCAGGCTGATTAGGCTATCAGTCTTAATCTCAGTATCCTGCAGTCTCAGAACTTGGACAAAATGAAGACAAATATTCTTCCAGTATGCAACACACATGATCTCTAGTCCAAATGCCAATAAAGCCATTTTTATCAACTGAAACCTCCTGAGCCTAAACTTCCTTGTCTAAATTCCCACCAACATTCTGGTTTTCTGAGCTCTGACAATTATCATCCACCAAACATTGTTCACAGCATTCTAGGGCTTCTTTAGCTTAACTCTCCAAATCTTTCCAAAGTTCTCCTACAAATCAGTTCCAAAAACTTCCAAATCCCATGGTCAGCTAGAATTACAGCAATAACCCTACTCCTGATACCAGTTTCCTATACTGGTTAACCTTTCTGTCAGTGGGACAAAACACCTGATATTCATCACTTAAAGGAGGGACAAGGAAATAGCTCAGCAACATAAGTACCTGCCTAGCAAGCACAAGATCTCGAGTTCAAACCCCCGTATTAAGGAAAGAAAAAAGGAAATTTGCTTCAGTGTTTCATTTTCAGGGGATTTAGCCCATTTTTGACTGGCTCCAATGAAGAAACAGCATGGAGCAGGAAGGCTGCTCTACCTATGGTATCCAGGAAACAGAGAATGAGAAGAAATAGAAGAACTGGGCATCAAAATACACCATTCTAGGGGCTGGGGAGATAGCTCTGTGGCACAAATGCCTGCCTGGTAAATGTAAGGTCATGAGTTTGAACACAGTCCCCCCCAAAAAAACCAAAAAACAGAAAAATACCATTCTAGATCACAACCCAGTGAACTACCCCTCCAACTAGGCCTGCCTCTTAGGAGCACATTCAACTACTGAATTCATCAGTGGTTGGATCTACTGATGAGTAGCCAACATTATCCCGATCATCTAATCACCTTCAAAACACATGAGACTTTTTGGGGAACATTTTAAATCTATATCTAGTAATCTGAGTAACTACACTGAAAACAACAATATATAATATAACAACCATTGTTGGATATCTATCACCTTATGGGTTTGTTTATTTTGAAATTGTATATCTTTTCTAATGTCTTATATGTTTTTATTCTCTTAAAAATAAAATTTAAAATAAATTAAATGTGAAAAGTAAAGTATAGAAATGATAATCTAAAACATAACAGATTCTAGATTATTTTATTTAACATGATGATCTCTAGTTCCATTCATATAGATATATATCTATATCTAGATATAGATATAGATATCACATTTTCTTCATCCATTGATCTGTTGAATGTGCTCTTGCATCTACTACTTAACTGTTGTAAATTCTACTATTATAAATATGGATATGTATATTCATCATATTCTCACTTTAAATCTTTTAGGAATATGCCCAGGAGTAGTATAGCTAGACCAAATTTTTTGTTTTGCTTTGTTTTTGTCTTTTTGAGACAGGGTCTCACTATGCAGTTCAGGCTGGCCTTGAGCTCACGTTTGTAGCCCAGCCTGGTCTCAAATTCACATCAGTCCTCCTGCCTCAGCCTCTCAAGTGCTGGGATTAGAGGTGTGTGCCACCACACCCAGCTCCAAATGGTATTTCTATGTTTAGTTTTTAGAGAAATGTTTAAATTTATTTCTATATTGGTTGTACTGGATTATATTCCCACCAAAAAAATGTAGGATCCCTTTCTCCCTAAATCCTCACTAACATTTTTGATTTTTATATTTTTAATGGCCATTCAGACTGAGTTGAGATGGCATTTCTTTTTTTCTTTTTTCTTTCTTTTTTTTTTTTTTCTTTTTGTCTTTTTGAGACAGGGTCTCACTGTGCAGTTCAAACTGATCAAAACTCACACTGATCCTCCTGCCTCAGCCTCCCAAGTGCTGGGATTACAGGAATGTGCCACCACACCCAGCAAGATGGAATTTCATAGTTTTTATTTGCATATCTCCAGTGACTAAATATACTCATTGAGCATTTGTTTTCACCCCTTATATATCATCTGCCCACTTTTTTACTGCCTCTGAGGGTTACTTTTGTTAAGTTAGTTCAAAATACATTTTCAATATGAACTCTGTATCAGAAGAGTCCAAAGCAAGTATTTTCTTCCATTTCTCCCACTTGGATTATTTCTTTACTCTATTAGATTTTTCTTTCGTTGTTGGATTATAATTTGATGTAATCCCATTTGTTGATTGTTAATATTGTTTCTTGTGTGTTAGAGTCCTATTTATAAAGTTGATTTAGGCTTCCATTGTTTTCCCTGTGTTATCTTCTAGAAATTTCAAGGTTTCTAGTTTTATATATAGATCTTTTATTCTATTTTTAGTTTACATTAGTTTAAGATAAGAGACAGGGGTCTAGTTTTAATCTTTTGCTTATAGTATCCAGTTTTTTCAGAACCATTTATTAGAGGCTGTCTTTTCTCCACTGCAGGTTTTTGACCCCTCTGTCAAAATTCAGATAGCTACAGGAGAATGGATTTGTTTCTGTGTTTTCTGTTACAGTCCATTGATCTATATGTCTGTTTTTGTGCCAGCATTATGTTGTTTTTGTTACTACATCTAGCCTACATTTTCAGTAAGGTTTTAGAACCTTGAAGTATTTTAGCTTAATGACAGATTTTCAGCTTTGCATAAATACAAGTTAGGATCATCTCCCATTTCTCTGTGAAATATTAATTCCCAAATCTCTATGTTGCTGATACTATACTATTTGGGTTAAAATTTAGGCCCTATCATATGCTATTGACTACAGGCAGACAAGCCATAACTTCCTTGTGCTTTGTGCTTCACCTTTCTCTTCTGTAAAATGGATATTGGTAATAATCCTTTCCTGATAAATGAATTCATGTGACTGAAATGGATAGAACAGTGCCTGGCAAAGGAAGAGCTCTACAAGTCCTAGCATGTGCCTGGGTGTTAAAGTCTTACTCATTGCATTCTAGCTCACTGATCTTTTTTAAATGGGAATTTTGAAGGGGACTACTATTTTCTTTAAAGTTGACCATCATTTACAAGTATGTCTATTACAATTTATCAATAATCTAGTCAAGTCATAGTAGAAAGGCCTTTTGAGTACATAGTCCCCACGCTGGTATCACCGAGAGACTGTCTAGAAAGGATCACCTGAAAACAGACTCAGGGCTTTACTAAAGACTTTAGGGTTCCTCAAATATGCTAGGCTCTCCAGGAAGAGGAGAGGATGAAAGTAAGAGTGATAAAAGCCTGCTTTGCTCCAGGTTCCCTTTAGATGTGTGGCAATGAGCTCTACATTTTGTTCCAATGGAAGCCCACTTTAACCATCCAGATAACTCTCAATAAAAATGGCTCCTGTCTTCTTTCCTCTATCCTTAACCCATGTACTATTATGCATCATCTGATTTCTCATTCAGTCATATAGTCAGTACTGTAGTTCCTAATAAATGTTTATTAAATCCATGTATGAATAAATAGACGAATGAATAAGGGGCAAAGCCAATGGAGGTAAATACATCGAAGAATGGGCACTTTTTATAATTTAAAAGTAAGGATGAAATTTGTCCCACACTTGTTCAATGTGCTACATTTTCATGATGAAGCCACTGTTAAATATTATTTAAAGACATGGAAATAATTAAACGAAAAGCCATGAGCAAAAAGAATAAAAGTCAAAAGCATTTTGTTTTTTCTGGGAAGTAAAACTCAATATAAGAAGAGGTGAGTCAAGGATATATAATTTTTCCTTAAAAGTCCCCTGCATTATTTCATTTTTAAGCATGTACTATTTGATTTTAAATTACAAATATAATTAAAATATTAAAATGCAAAATTAGTCATCTTTTTGTCTGTTAGTAACTCAAAATAGTGTGTTGTACTTTTGACCTTAGAAGTTGAGTACAAATTTTTTTTATTTTTGTGCTGAGTCCTGGTTACTAAAGAATGTTGACCCAAGGCTAGGTTAATAAACAGAATTTTGAACTTTAATAGGGCAGTTCCAATGGACCAAGACGAGCCTCTTGACTGGAACCTGCAGATAGTTATAAAGGGGCTGAGTGAATCAATTAAATCCATGGATATCTCATTATCAAAGTTTCTTTTTTTAAACACGTGTCTCCTCTGATTCTGTGGAGATGAAAATTGACATCCATAGCCATATTCTACCAAAAGAATGGCCAGATCTAGAAAAGGTAATTTGCTGAATTATTTCTGGAAATTCTCCAGGATTTCTCAATGCCTTTATTTATAGCCTTTTCTCTTCTTTGGGAAGTTTGTTTCTTTGCTCTGGGGTGATTTTAAATTATTTTTGGTAGTTCTAATTTTCTTGTTTTTAAAATAACTTTAACATTTATTTTTCAAAAAAAGCCTTCCTAAAATCTTTTCTTTCTTTCAAAAAAGAGAAGCATTTTACAAAGTTCTAGACAATTTAAGTCAAACAGATTTACTTCCAAGTGACACATTCAATCTGTTGTAAAGATACACATCAACTACAGAAATTAAAGTTACAATTTCAACTAACAAGCTATTAAAAATTGAATGAGGTAGGTTTTAAGGACTTCTAAAGTATATGTTTTTCAAAGTGTTAAAAAGTAAATTTTAGAAGCACAAAAACCTAGCTTTGTGAAAAAAAATGGTTCTATTTTAGGTCACTTGTCTGAAGCCTTTCCTTTTTGATATTTAAGCTGTAAATCCTTATTATGAAGAAATAGGAAGCAGACAGTGTGAAAAAAAAGAATAAAATGACATGAAGTCTTGCACAATGAATGCCTGTAAAGGGCATTGTCTGAATTTCTCATTTTGTCATTAAGAACTTTTGGTTGAATACTAAAAGAAGAAAGCATGGAACATGAAGGAAATTTTAATTGGTTAAAAGTTTGTTTAGGCGTACTGTCAAATTTCACCCAATCTTTAGCATTCTTCCAGTTCTTTCATATCACGGATAAAATTTCATCTTTTATCTCATACAAGGGAAAATGAATTAACCCAAACTATAATTAAATTATGATTCAGTGTGCTAGTAAGTAAAATATGCTTCTTCCATAATTATCTTCTATAGGAATGTTAATCTTACATATTTCTCTGTCCAATTGGTATATTAGATAAAATGGATGGTTAAAATTATAGATTCAAGCAATCAAAAGAGTTTGAACTTTTTTGGGAAGTCTATTCTATTAAAGCTAATGGTAAAAGGAACCCTAGGTCTGTACACACACACACACACACACACACACACACACACTCTCTCTCTCTCTCTCTCTCTGTTTAAATGGGATATTCATCTATCATTAGCTAGCCAGGAATGTAGCTTAGAGGAATAAGTGCCTTCCTGGCATACACAAGGTCCTGAGGTCTGAGTTCAATCCTCAGTACTGGAAAAAAAAAATAAATAAAACAAACCTTAATGTATCCTTACTAAACTTGTTAACACCAGCATTACAGCTTTTTTATTTTTCTGAATATCAAAAACACACTAAATGCTTTAGAAGATCCCATGATGGTCTCCAGAGCACTTGTGCATCTGCGACCTCCTCTACATAACAGATATCATGACCCACTCATCTAGAGTATGTCACAGCATCAAGGTTCTGTCATAGACCTCCTTGTCCAAACAGATTTTGAGACACAAATAGTGCTATATTCATACAAAAGTTGAAGTATACCCCCAAGGCAACGACAATAGGACATGGGAGCCTTGGGAAATAATTAGGTCATGAAAGAGAACCCTTGGAAATGGGAGTGTCCTTATAAAATGGGTCCAAGGATGCTGGTTTGCTCTTTCTACTATTAGAACTCAGCAAAAAAGCTCTATCAATGAATCAGGAACCAGACACCTAGTCTACCATCTCCTTGCTCTTGGACTTCCTGCACCCAGTGCTATAAGAAATAAATATTTTCTGTTTACAAGCTACCAGTTGATAGTATTTTTAGTAAAACCATCCAAATGAACTAACACAAACAGTAAGCCAGAAATTGACATGCTTTTATCACTAGAGCAAGGAATTTTCTTTTTCTTTTCTTTTCTTTTTTTTTTCTTTTAAAACCAAAGCATTTATTTTGAGTGATTGCTGCAATTCTCAAGATGAACTGGATGCTGCAACAGCTGCTCTCTTGGGTTTAGGTGTCGTTCCTTCACGGAATCCATGCCTGAATCTGCAATATACAATTTTTAGGTGCCTCATTCGACCAGTTCCAGTGGTATTTCGTCTTTTAGCTTTTGCACTCCAGTTATACTTTCTCTTGCACTTGGCGGGATAGCCACATTTTCCACAAGTCGACTTCTGGAGGTGGTATGCCTTAGAGCCACAGTGGCGGCACAATGTGTGCGTCTTATTACGACGCTTTCCAAAGGATGACGTTCCCTTCGTCATGTCGCTTGTGCCACTGAGACCAAAGAGGAGCAAGGAATTTTCAATTCCTCTCATAGTCAACTTTAAGGCACATTGCATAAAAAACGTGGTTGCTTTATCTATTTTCATTGCATCCTTAATTTCAAAAATGGACTTCATGTCAAACTCCAGAAACTCCCAAACTGATCTAAATCAATTCTATTGCTTCTGAGAAACCCTTCAGCATTCAAGGGGGAAAAAAAAAAAAAAAAACTCCCTTCTTACTAAAACTAGACCCTAGTAACACACCCCCTTTAACATTGAAGGCTGTTAACAAGTAAAGTCTCATGCACAAAGCCCCTCTCCCAGTTGGGAAACCCACATGAACCTAAAATGAGGCTTTCTTTTTGCAGGGAGGGGAAAGCTTTCCATCAGTAGTGACCATGCCACAACATTACCTCCTGTTGCCTTCTACCCACACTACAACTGTTTCTTTTTCAACAGAGAACTTGGCCACCTACAGTCAACAATTTGTTGGTGCTCTACTTCATGCAGGGGCCCAAAGGCACTGTTTAAACTACTTGGAAAACTAACAGATAAAGAACAGCAGGATAGGGGCCCGGCGGGATGGCTCAGTGGTCTAAAGCGCCTGCTTGGGAAAGCTTGGGCGGCTTCAGGGACCGCGGTTCGATCCCCGGCACCACATGCTGTGCCAGCCCTGCCCTCGGGGCAGGCTGAGCCGGCCATAAAAATGAGTGAATAAACAAATAAAGGTTCTGAAACAAAAATAAATTAATTAATTAATTAATTAAAAAAAAAAAAAGAACAGCAGGATACATAATTGTATGCCATGGAAAATCCGGAAGCACTTGCCCTGCTGCCCTTTTCTACTGCCTCCCCCTCCTATTGAGAACAGTTTATAGCCTTGAAAAATGGAGCAGTATTTTATTCCAATGATCAAGCAGTGCCATATGCTGCAATTAGATAGATAATATATTTTATCATCATACAATAACAATGATAATTGTCACAATATTTTGTGCTTCTAAGAATATGTAGTCCACCAAGAAATGCATACATCAGGAAAAGGAAAACTTGTATTAATATTCTGATACTAATTTTATTGAGACACTATGAGTTTAATAAGTTTCTTTTGGCTCCTAAAATTATAAGAGGCACTCAGAGACTCAGAGTTGTGACCATTAGCTTCTAGACATTCATTAGTAGAGTGAAGCACTGAAATGTGTATATAGTTTCTGATGTTCTCTCTCTATATAGGTATATATATTCACATAAAATTGTGGCATATACAGATACCATTTATATTAAATTGCTTGACAGATGAAGTGTTCGATATTGAGAAATCTATCTGGAGCAACACTGGAGTATAGTGGTCTCTCCAGAGCACCACCTCCACCCCATCCACTTTGACAAAATTAGCCAGGGAGCATATTACTGCTGTACGGGATATATGCACTTCTCTCTGCTTTCTAATGCCCTTCTGAATTCCAGCCTCCCCCTAACTCCTCACATTCATAGAAACCTGTCAAGGCTTACATTGGTACCTAGTTTCCAACCTACACCTTAAACAACTGGATCAGTTACATGATAGAGGTTTCCTTTTGAGTGCTAGAAAGCCAGTGACCAATGAACTAGCCAAAATCAGCCATACTTCCCAACTTGGATGAAAGATCTATCTAAGGGAGCTGAGATGGTTCTGTTAGCCCCTTTATTTCTAATCTATAAGGTTAGTAGAGTGAAGAGTGAATAATGTGACCCTAACTACAGCAAACTTCTTTTGTCTGAAAAGTATTTCTTGGTGTGGAAAAATATTCACAAGATCAGTTTCCCCTAAGTAGCTTAAAGAAGTTTTTCTCACTATTGTTTTTTCAAACTTTTCAATAAGAGAAAGATGAGAATAAGCCAGTACTATTTTTATCTGACAAGATGAAGTCCATTTGGAAGAAGTAATGTCACCTTTCAAATCTGTCTTTCTTTCTTAAATATTGAGACACATATACAACATTGATTTTCTTGTGAAAAAAGCAGAATCAACACACCTGAGCTGATGATTAACTAAAAGTTACAAAGGGCTGAAATTCATGAGATCTTTCATTTTCACTTGCTAATGATGATTTAGTCAAAGTATAGTCTTGAAAATTTTAGGGCTGGTTATATAGCTTAGCTACACAAGTGCCTGCCTGGCAAGCATAAGGTCCTGAGCTTGATTCCTGGTACCAATAAATTAACAACAACAAAAATACTATCTAAGGTGGAGAACAAATTCAGTTGAACTTAATTAAATGGTTTCTAATGAATGAGGACTTACACCCCATGCTGTCACAAATAGGCGCTGAAGGAGCCATAGTGAAAGCTGTCTCAGCCTGATCTACAATGGTAAGGTTTTGCCTTTTTTTTTTTTTTTTTTTTTTTTTGTGGGACCGGGGTTCAAACTCACAACCTTGCACTTGCCAGGCAGGCATTTGTGCCACAGAGCTATCTCCCCAGCCCCATTGCCTTTTTTTTTTTTTAGCAAGTCTTTACTGACCACCTACCATGGGGCCAGTAGTAGGGCTTGCAAATTTTCAATTTAAAATGGGGCAAAGCAAATTCTGGCCTTTAATTTAAAAGTATACATCTAAATCCCCTTTCATTAGCAATGGTTCAACTGTATTGTTCAAGGAAAGTTTGCAGAAACAAAATCTCAGACATAATTTGACTTTGTAACAATTACTCTGAAGGTGAGGTCCCAAAAGCATACTGAAAATATCATTTGGAAGCTGGACAATAGTGGCAGGAATCTGTAACTCCAGGTACGCAGGAGGCTAAGGCAGGAGGAACAGCAAGAAGGTAAGGAAAAAATGAGCAGGAAAATGTATAAGAGAAAACAGAAGACAAAAAAAAACAATAAAACCTTTTCTTCTATAGTATGACATTTTAGTAGCAACTTTTCAACTTGACAACATACTGTTAGTCTTAAATTTAAATTATAACTGATTAATGTCATTCTTCCACCTCTCCCTTCAACAAAATGTCTTTTGGTAGTGTTGTACGATTTTTGGTCCGGTGCCAAAAGAAACAACGAGAAGACCCGATGAATGTAGCTTCAGAGGACTCACCGAGATTTCTCTTCCTCAGTGAGCCCAGAGCTTCAGAAGACTCTTCTTTTTACTCAGCATTAAAAAAATGGCTAAAGAACATACGTCACTACTTTAATAGATACAGCATATTCCAGACACGTAGCTCACACATGTGCTTCCAGACACGTAGCTCACAAGTAATACTTTAAGCAAGGGAGGAGGCAACCATTGGTGTCACATAGCAGATAAAGAACAGGACATCCATGGGAAGAGCCTCCATCCACAACCTTGAGCCCCAACTTCCAGGGAATCTCAGGCAACAGAAGGCAGCCCTCCCTGGGCTCTGTCTATAATTCAAGGACAGTATACCCGCAGGCAGAGCTCCCCCCAGAAGCTTCAAGCCTCAGCTTTCTCAGACTCCCAAGCAACAGAAGGCAGGTCTCCCTGGGTTCTGTATATAATTTACCACTTCTAGGAACACCAACTGGTCTTCAATCTTATCTGCATATCACCACAATAGGTAGCTTTTTCCAGGGGAAGAAAAGAGTGAAGTACAAGGGTTTTGAATGCATGAAGGGAAGATGTTGAAAGGTTAGTCATTAGCTAAGGAGAAATTGGATGCAGGGAGAAGAAAGTGGGCCCTGGTGACAGTTTTCCTTGCATGCCCAGTCACTAAACAGAATCTAAAGATTTCATTAGGTAGAAAGCACAAAGATTACAGTCAACAGTATCTGAAGATAGAACTCAAAAATAGACCTCAGGTCTGAATAAAATAAGATTGAAATAGAACTGATTTTAATTTTTAATTTTAAAAGCCTGCAGAGGTTCAGCACAGTCCCAGACACAAACACATCTATGCTGCACGATGGTCCAGGTCGACTTTCCCATTTAACCTAGAGGTGAGAAGGAAGCTAGGAAGAGCAATTTACTAAACACCATCTCCCTCTAGACAACATCCCAGTACCATGACATCAAAACTAATCACTGTCACCTGACCTCATCCAACTGTAAATGGTAAATGATGCTGAAATTTACTTTACTTAATTCATCAGCTTCCATTGTTGATAGTTCAGGAGCTGGTGATGAACTCCTTCATCTAGCTGTTTCTGGTTTTCACACCTTCCCTCCTTCTGGGGGGTTTCAGGTTAGCTCAGTGAATTTGAGTGCTTGCGCAGGCAATCCCAGTCAAACACAGGGGACAGTGGTTTGATCCCCAAGCCCACCCTTGAGGCAGCCTGAGACAGCCAAAAAAGAATTCCTCTTCCCTCCTCACATCAAGCTCTGAGAACCATGCTTTGGAGCACAGAAATCCTGAGATGTTCCCCCTCCAATATGATCCCAGACTACCTTTTCAACCTCCCTCCTATGAAACAAGTTCACCCAAAGTGTGGATGCTCTCCCTCCATCAGGCTTCCACAGATCTTGTACAGGACTATAGTAGCAGGTCTCATGTACAGGGCAGCTCTTGCATTGTTCCTCCACACCAACCCCAGGATCAGAAGATTCTGCACCCCATAGACTAGAGCTGTCCATCACTTTTATTTTCCCTGCCCTTATAAGGCTGATCACAGATGAAACTCCATGAGGGCCTGAGGAATAAATGAATGGATGGATGGATGGATGGATGAAATGATAATTTAAAACCTGCAGTTACATGAGTAATAGATAGTATGTTCTTAGGTAATGGCTTTCAAACATTTTATCCATAACTCCCAGAAAGAAGTATATTTATAGTATGGCTCAGTAGAAACATTTGCTTATATATGATGGGCAAAATTTTTTGTGAAACTAATATTACATGGGAGATGTTCCATTCTATTCCATTTTATTTTATCCTCTTCTATCCTAATTCTATTTTATTCTTTCCATTTTTTTCTTAGCTTACATTTTCTAAGAAGTAGACTGAGACAGGAATCAAATGTAATTTGAATTCTCTGTTGGAGGTGATCCAAGGAAACCCAAGTGAGTGAAGTGAGACAGGAAAGCAAGATGGTCAGTGAAAGGTTTGTTATCTAGTGGACAATGTGCCCCTTGCCTGAATTATCTTGCCCAAGAGTGTGATACCAGTGTATTCAGTGTATTTGTATACAAGTTACCTCAGTAATTCATTGAAAGCTGCTGAGCAGGTGGAGAGAGAAGACTAATTTCCTGGGACTTTTCATCTAGAAGAGTTTGCTCAAAGAATGTTCCAGAGACATGAGGGAAGCCCTCAGAAGCAAATGCTGGCCATTGCAGGTGGGCTGTTGTGCCCTGAAGCATTAAGGGAAAGAAATATGAATAGGACCCTGGAAGGATCTACTACTCATACTATTTCATTTTTCTAAAATGTCTAAGTCCCTATCCACTCAGTTGATTTCATAATGTATTCATGGATTGCAACCCAGTTTGAAAAGCAGTGTGTATTTCTAGAAAGCGGTTCTTAAAAATCATATATTTATGAGAGCCTGTGAAATGATTATAGGCACTACATAAACAAATATATTTTAATGCTAGATTTCATCTTAAAATTTCAAACTGTATGAGAAGGAAAGAAAAAGTGGTACTTCTGACATATAGAATATTCCATATATACATATATGGGAAATACATTATATATAACATATGTGTAAATTTTTTGTTTTTTTTTTTTTTTGAGACAGGGTCTCGCTATGCAGTTTAGGCTGGCCTTGAGCTCACCTTGGTAGCTTAAGCTGGTCTCGAACTCACACCGATCCTCCTGCCTCAGCCTCCCAAGTGCTGGGATTATAGGTATAAATTGTTTTAAATACCAAATAAACAATATGTGGCTACAAGAGACAAACAAGAGGATGATGTCCACAAGGATGGAATGGATGCCTAAAAGTATCCTTCTGCCTGAAGAGGCCCTTTATTGCAGTCCTTTCTTCTTTGCTCCATAAGTCTAACTGTGTATCTATCCATTGCAGAAATTTGGCTATGGAGGCTGGGTGAAACTTCAGCACCACAACAAGGTAAGTTTCTACCAAAATGTGAACATGAGTAGGACCCAGGGATACCCCAAGCCTTGAGATATCTTCCTGCAGGCTGCTCCTCAAGGGAACTCAGCTCTTCTGTCCTGCATCAATGGTATAGCTGGCAAGGGAGCAGTACTGCTTAGAATTATTATAAAAAGTTAGGGGTGACCTCAAAGAGCAGAAGTCCATTAAGAAATCTGTTTTTTTCTGCCCTGGAACCAATTTTAGCATTTATTGTTCTGCCATGAGAAACTGACTTTGCCCTCTGCATAGGTTATTACAGTGTATTAAGGCTGATAAAGTAAATGGAACAGCTAGGTTTCAGCACAAACTGGAGAAATCAAAAGCTAAAGACAAAAGGAAGAAAGCCACTGTTGTTGAGGGTTGATTTTGACACCAGAAGAGGAAGGCACTGGGGCAAAGCTTTCTGCAAATAATGAACTCCTGAACCCAGGAGTCTAGACAGGTACAGAGTTCAGATTTGGCTTCATTTTCAGAGTACCCTCTTGGAGTTCAAAAGAAACATTCTTGAGCTTCTAGCTAGAATATAAACATGACTAATATATGCCCTGGAGGATTTGTGGTCTGGGAAAACATGTATGTGCCAGGTTAACCCAATGCAGTTGTAAGGTTAGAGTAAGATGAAGACTGTGTTTGTGCTATGTGGTAAGGAGCAAATATTTGAGCATCAAGAATTACAAAAGGTCTCTTGTAGGAAGTGACACCTATCCTGGGTGTTAAAACAGGGCAAGATGCTTTCCTGAGAAGTAGAGAAAAAAAACAGTGTCCCGGAAGAAGACAGGTAACAAAAGCATAGAAATACTAAATGTATCAGAGCCCAGAACTCGAGTACTGAGATATGGCTGGCACTAGCTTTTCTCAAACTGTGGCTCTTGTGCCAGATGGCTCAGTATAACCTGGAAACTTGAAAAAGGTGCAAATATGGGGGCCACAACTCACAAACTCTACAAGTAGGGCCAGCTATGTATTTTAGCAAATCTAAATATGAGAACCCATGGTACATTCTTTTATTAGGGGTTTTTTGTGTTTTATTTTTTGCAATACTGAGGATTGAGCTCAGGACCTTGTGCTTGCCAGACAGACATTTATTCTACCAAGCTATCTCCCTGAAAATTAATGAAATATGTTTTGTACCAGCCCCACCAATTTAGACACTGGTAATAAGCTGGTGAGAAACTCAGAGATAGTTTCTGCCTTTATGGTGCTTAATTGCTAGGGAAAACACAAGTGAATAATTCAATCGGTGGAATAAAAACAGTGCTGCTACAGAGGGTAATAGGCTGTTCAGTCACCATTATGGAAAAAGGCCATCAAGAAGGGAAGAGTCAATGAGTTCAAGGACCAAAAAAGGACAGCAAAGTGGAAGAAATGTAGAGAAAGGGGGAAAGGATAGGAAACAGGTCCAACTACATAAAGATTTGTAGAACATGCTGTGTAATCACTGAGCAATGCAAATTCTTTGTGAGATTTTCAGCACTTTAAATGTCTAGCTTCCTCTGTGGTGAATAGACAGAGGCATGAAGAGTTTGGGGGACAAACTGTAGAAAAGAGCTAAAGAAGTGAGCATAAGCCTCATGAGTCAGAGACTTGAAGGATTTAAAGTTTAGACCCAAATTGGAATTTGGCTTTTATACTTGATCCTTAAAGCAACATCAGAATCTTTGAGAAAGCTTTACTCTCTCCAAAGAATATACTCTAAGTACCAGCTTAGAGACAGACACATTCCTGCACTCCCAATGTTAGTTTCTTGCTAGAGAGCTCAAGTCTCTGCAAGGAAAAATGCATAAGGAGTGGCACTGACTACAAGTCCATCAGGAAACTTCAACTACAAAAATAGGCAGTTTTCTTTCTTACTCTGTATCTTCAGCCAAAGTTTGGCCCTCAGTAGTGGAAAGTAAAGAGATTTCACAAACTTAGCAGAAAATCTCCAAAGGCAAACAAGAAGAAAAATAATTTCCAGTCATATGTACTGACCCACTTATCTTCAGAAATATTGATTACAATGATGACCTAATAGTATAAAACAGGGATGCTTTCTTTCCTACTCTCATAAAGTTAAGCAAAACATAGCCAGATCTGTACTTTTCATAATTACAGTGATCAAGAATTATAGTCACTAAAAAACAACATGTAAGTGTGTACCATTGTACAAATTAATGGGGAGCATTGAGGCAATCCAAAATTCAGAATTTTTAAATACTTTTTGTTCTCCTACATTCCTTTAGTGTACAAATATCTTCTTCCTCTATGATTAGCTTACTTTAGAGATTCTTGTTCTCTAAAAGTTTTTTCCAAAACATTTCACTGGTTTGATCTATTTGTTTCTTTTAAACCTTGAGGTTTGGTTTTGTTTGGTTTGGTTTGGTTTGGTTTGGTTTGGTTTGGTTTGGTGGTTCGGGAATGAATTTGAGATAGTTGTTTACATATTAGAGCCTTGATCAGAATTGTAAAATATCATTTAGCTGTTGGTTGAACATTTACAAAACTATAAGTTGCAAGCCAGTTCTTGGTTAATATGACTACCTACCAGGAGCTGCTTGGGAATTAGAGTATGTGTGGAACTGTTCTCCAACAGCAAAAATACCTGGGAGCATTTTAACAGCTATGACTTAAGAAAGTAGACACAGAGCCCATTTCAAATCTATGGGTAAATAGCAACAAAATATCTCCTGAGTGTTTCCTATCACCTTAAGGATACAAACACACATGTACACACACCTCACACAGACATTTGCCTGATATTCAGTCTTTTTATACATATAATTCTGATTCTCCACTGTAATGAGCTAAGTGTGTCCCCACCATGGTTTACATATTCAAAGTGTAAATCCCTACTAGGATGATATTTGGAGATAATATCTTTAAAAAATAATTAGGTTAGATGAGGTCGTGAGCAAGGCCCTCACTTCATTTCCCCCTCCTTCTACATCTGTTAACATCAGTGGACCTTGCTCTTCTGAACAAACTATTTTCATTATCCATATGTTGCTTCTGAAGAAAAGGGTAAGAACATGGTCTATCACCAAGGTTCTTTCTAATTTTAAAATGTCACAGAGCTAAAATTTTCCAGACATGGAACTATCCTCATTGATCTTATGGCCAGTATTTCAGATCATCAACATAATCATTCTTCTTGGTCGTGTAGGCCTAGAGGCCATTACCATAACATTGCTCCTTTGTCCAATTACTGACAACCACAGAGTATACTCCTTCAACTCCAAGGCAAAAAAGGCATGAGGAAAAAAAGTTCAACACTATTAAATGAGTAGATTTCAATGTACATGTTGATGAAGTAAAAAAAAAAAAAAAAAAATCTCTATAAACGTTACAAAAGAAACACTTCGCAAAGCATATAAAGATTTAGGATGATTAGGTGATCTTTTACTAATCTGAGTTTTATCCCTAGGGAGAAGCCAAGATGGTAAAAGATGGCAAAGTCTTCAGAGTGATCCAAGAGAACTGTTGGGATCCAGAAATTCGTATTAGAGAAATGGATCAGAAAGGTATTTCAATAAGAAGTGCTACCAGGTTTATATCGGATATAAAAGCAATGTTTGTCTTTATGTTTATTGCCCACTTGGCATGATTTACTTGATAACAACTTTATATTGCCTAACCGAAGAACCATAGTATAAGCTACCTTTAACTTTTTGTAAACCATGTTCTATGGATAACTTCAGTTTTACCAAAAGGCTGATGTATTTCAACATTTTTAAAATGTGAATGTTAATTTTGAGGTGTGGGGCATATAGCTCAGTGGCATAAGCACCTGCCTAGAAAGCATAAGGCCCTGAGTTCAATCCCCAGTATGACCAAAAAAAAAAAAAAAAAATTAATTTTGAGTTAGCAGAGATAACCTAACCAAATACCTTTATGTTTGGTACTAATAGATAGACCTTTCAATAAAATTATTGAAAAGCAAAAAAAGTATGGAAAGTTCAGATAAATGTACAGAAATGGTAGACTTTGATTTTATTCCAAGGTCTTAAAACAACAACAACAACAAAAAATCAACTTGGGAGTCCAAAATAAGTAAATGGTATCTGGCATATTAGAATGGTATAGGACGTTTTTGTTCAGGAATTATTTTATATATATTTTAACAACTAAAAATATATGTAAGTGGAAATGAAAGTATGAAGAAACCATGAAGCACTTCTGTAGACTACTTCACAGAATATATATATATATATATATATATATATATTCTCATATTCTAAGTGTGTATTAGAATGGGAGGAAAACTGGAAAAAACATGTTTCCTAGGTAAACAGTAAAAAGCAAAGATTTGCTATCAATGCAAAGCAAGAAGGAGGGCCACTTTTTAAAAGAGAAAATCAGTGCAAATGAAATTTTTCTCACTGGTATCTGATATCATTATTTATGACTACAATACAGATGAAATGCACGGCTCTTTTTTTGGTTATTGTTCTGTGTTTAATTCAATGGCTATCTTTGAACATCACAACTAATTCTTACTCAGCAATAGATTTGTACCATAAGTATTCAATGTGTGTTAATTTAATTAACACTTACAACAATTCCAGGTTCTCCTAAAAACAAAGGATTCTTGATATCCTGTGTTGTAGATTTTGAATCCAAATTCAGGATCCCACTCTGGGTATTCCAGAGCATGAGTCTCCATCCAGATTGATTTAGGAGCTGAAAGAAGGAAGATAGAGGATCAGGATATAATTCAGTGGTTCAGTGCCTTCCTGAAAAGTATGAGGTCTTGAATTTGATTTCCAGTACTTCAAGAAAGAAGAAAGGAAGGAAATTTTACAGGAGAAAACATGGAAGAAATCCTTGACACTCGATCTCAGTCTTATCCAGCCTTTACCTCTTTCATAAGAACCTGACGCTAAAGGATGAGGAAGGCCTGGGAGTGGACCTGGAACAAGGAGCACAACCAGGAACAGTGGGCAGGAGGTGTGTAGGGTGGAGGCACAAGGAGTGCCTGGGCATTCTCACCAGCTTTGCCTTTCTTTGTGTTTAGGAGTGACAGTACAAGTTCTGTCCACGGTTCCCGTCATGTTTAGCTACTGGGTAAGTGTGAAACCTTAAGCCATCTCCTTGGTAGTGGAGGCTCAGATCCAGCTGCCCAACAAGTGGGCCAACCTCTCGCCACAAAAAAACACTCTCCCCTTTAGAGATGAACAGTATCCTCTACTAGGCCTATTATCTTATTCACGTCCTTGATCTAATAGGGTAGCCGATATGACTCTATGCTGCTTGCACTATAGTTCCACTGGATGGTACAGATTCAGTCTAAACACCCCTAGAAATTATTTGTCTGGTGTCTCATTTCTGAAATACCTTCCTTTGTTTTTGTTTTTGGTTTTGGTTTTGGTTTGTTTTTTGGTGGGACCAGAGTTCGAACTCATAACCTTGCACTTGCCAGGCAGGCACCTGTGCCATAGAGCTGTCTCCCTGGCCTCTCTGAAATACCTTCCTGGGGAACTGAAAAGCCAATTTATGCCACGGTAGGAATGTTTAAATTCAGATGATCAGAGTCAAATATATTGTCTCTTCCAGATAAATATACAATTTTAGAAGAGTGTCTGAGAATTGTGGTGGGAAATTTTTGTACAGACACATACATTTACTACTGCTGTGATTCAAGAAACAATGAAAAGGGCCCAGCAGGATGGCTCAGTGGTCTAAAGCGCCTGCTTGAGAAAGCTTGGGCGACTTCAGGGACCGCGGTTTGATCCCCAGCACCACATGCTGCGCCAGCCCTGCCCTCAGGGCGGGCTGAGCTGGCCATAAAAATGAGTGAATAAACAAACAAAGGTTCTGAAACAAGAAAATAAATAAATAAATAAATAAATAAATAAATAAATAATTTTTTTTTAAAAAAAGAAACAATGAAAAATCATCCACGCACACACGCTTACCCCACTTGTGTTCAGAAATCCACTATTAGGGATTTAGTTTTTCTGTTCCTATTATTAGATTCATTACTTAAAACACTAAAACTTCAGTATGCCTGAACTAATCAAACCACTTTAACCAAACAATTTGAATTCCAAATTCCTAGCAGTAGGATGATGTTGAAAGGAAAGGAAACAGTGAGAACAGAAGCTCAAAGAATGAAAAGAAAATTTCATCTGGTTCTACATTTTGCTAAAGTCAGCCTTGAATGCCACAGCCAACAGAAAAGATGACAATAGAGAGGTCCCTGAACAAGCTGGTATACCCTGAAAGGGAGCAAGAAGAGAGTACCTTGATTGTAGCTTCACTGGGCCAGACCTAGTCTCCTTGCTGGGGAGCCATCCTCATCTCATTTCTAGAGTTGAATGGTCCAGTAATTAGGATGCAAAGCTCAGTGATAGATTTTTCTAATTAACCAGTAATATATTGGTGGTTTCTTTGTTTTTTTTACAAAGATTGGGCTTTAGTTAGCAGTGTCTTTCTACCACATGAGCCTAAGTTTCCTAAGCAGCAAAGGCATTAAAAAAGACAAGTATTTTATCCAGAAAGTCTTCAGAGGAAATATCTAAAGAAGTATGTTTTGTTTTCTTTTCTTCGCTTTTCTTTTTTTGACCACTACAATCAGTTTTATTGATTCATGTTTTCAGTTTTTATTGTTAAAAACAAATCACATTAAATGTAACTTCAGATATATATACATATATATGTATATATACATATATACTCTCTAAAAGCATGTAGCTCATTCCGTATATCAACAATGGTGCTAAAACACCAAGGCAATTATAAAAATGACAACCCAGCCTCAAACACAGCATTTAACAGTCTAATCTAGAATAACTCAGTACAATACATAAAAGTGCCACATATAAAAACATACAGTGTGTATATCCACCTCAGTAGTTGGCTTACTTATGCTTGATATTCTTTAAAAACATAGTGGTTTTGATGCAAATATGTAATATAACCATTGTTAAATTTAAACAATAAAAATACTAAATCATGAAAAAAAAACCCAAACATAGTGCGTTTTTTTTTAAAGAAGTATGTTTTGAACAATATGATTTTACCTTCTTTTTTCCACCAGGCCAAACCTCAGGATACTTTGGATTTGTGCCAGTTTTTAAACAACGACCTAGCTGCCACAGTTGCGAGGCATCCCCGGAGGTTTGTGGGTCTGGGGACCTTACCTATGCAAGCTCCCAAGCTGGCTATCAAGGAGATGGAGCGCTGTGTAAAGGAGTTAGGCTTTCCAGGGGTCCAGATTGGCTCCCACGTCAACACATGGGACCTGAATGAGCAGGAACTCTTCCAGTTCTATGAAGTGAGTATGTGGGTTGTCATTTAGCCAAGGCACAATCTCAGAGCACTTAGTTGAGGCTGAGCACTGCTTGGGGTGGGTGGGGAAAGAATGAAGGCGCCACCCACTGCAGAGTGGGGCGACAGAGGCAACAATGAAGTTAGGTGTAGGTAGAAGGCATGAACACCAAAGCTCCTTCAAAAGAATGAGCGAGCCATTCTACCGAGGAGGGGCAATATAAATGCTTCCTGGGCAGCTCTGAGTTAACTCCACAATGAAATCTCTTCTTCCTATCACCCTCGCTCTCCTTTGGAGACCTAACCATCAGCTGGATGGCATCCATTGTGCATAAAAACTATGCTAATGACATGAAAAAAATTTTAACTTTGGAAAAATATTTTAAATTTTTTAACATATAAATTTTAAAGAAACTTTGAAAAAGAAAGCAGACATCACCCTTAATTATGCCACTCAAATATCACCGTTATGTACATTTCATTTATAAAATTTGCATTTATCTATATTCACCAAAATTGAAATTATTACCTATATGATTTCCAAACTAACTGAAAGTTATCTTAATATGTGATTCCCCCCCACTTTTTTTTGGTGGAACTAGGGATCAAACTCAGGACTTTGCACTTACCAGGCAGACACTTGTGCCCCTGAGCTATCTCCCCAACTCCCTTAATATGTGATTTTATTTGAGAAAAGATCTTGCTGTATACTTTAGGCTGGCTTTGAACTCACTATGTAGCCCAGGGTGGAATTAGAGGCATACACCACCATTCCTGACTTCACATATGATTTTAAATAACTATAAAATAATACAATGTATGGATATGTTATGATTTATTTAACCAATTATCAATTAAATGTTTAAAGCCACATATTTTGCAAATGTGTCATAAAAATATATATTGAAAAATAATGCTATGAAAATGTCATCATATGATGAAACAAGATGATGAGTATATATCATTGGTCATCTGAGAAATGCAAATTAGAACAACACTGAGATTCTATCTCACCCCAAAGGGAATGGCTAATGTCAAGAAGTCAGCCAATAACAAATGCTGGAGGGGCCCTGGGGAGAAAGGAACACTTTTCCACTGTTGGTGGGAGTGCAGACTGGTATAGAAATCAGTGTGGAGGTTCTTTACTGAATAGCATTTTCAATTCTTTCCTTCCTAAAATTACAATGATAAAATATTGTTTTCTATTATTTTCATTGTGATTCAAAACCCTAATAATTAATTAAATAGATGTCTGTAGACTCACCAGGAATTATACTTACTGTCTGATATTCATTTAATATTTACTAAGCACTGATTATAGGCAAAAATTCTTCCACGTTCCTATCTATGCTGATGGCCCGCCAACTGGGGATTGCTTGCTAAACTGTCTTCTAATGACCTGAAAGACTTAATGTTCCTGAAGTTTATTGGCTGCAGCAGCTTAGTTGGTGTCATGAATATTTTTTTGAAACTTTAGTGAAAAGGGGTTTATTTACTAAAGTATTCACATTGTTTTAGCACAGTACTAGCAAGATTTGAGCTGTAGGTCATTTTATTATTTATTGGAATTAGAGTTAAGAATTACTAAGGGTCTTAGATAGCAATAGCAGACAATTGGGTTCAATACAATTATTTTCATTTACATGACAAGATTTATCCACCAACCATTCTAATTATATTATTAGGGGAATGCCAGTCTCTGAAGGATTCCAGAGTATATCCTGACCCCTGTTGATCTGTAATGTCCCAGAGTTAATAGCACATTTGGTTGCTCAGCAAAGCTTGCCTGCCTCACTACTTCCTAGCTTGCATCAGTAACATGTTCAAACAAGCAATGGAAAACTCTGAAAGCCAATCTCACCATGTTATTTCAGGGTAAACCTCATGGTCCACAGCATTTGTGTCTCCCTTCTCTCCTAGACCTTTCTTATTACACAGTGAACCTAGGTGTATATATATGCGGGCCCATTTTCAAGTACAAAAATGACTTTATTATCAATATGAGGCAAATGAAATGGCAGCACCAGACTGCCTGGCTCTACCATGAATCAGTTATAATACTTGAGTAAATTATGTAGGCTTTATCTGCCTGAGGGTCCCTCTCTGTAAAATGAGAGGAATAAAAACATTCATCTGGTTATTCATTGAAGTAATTAATAATTGTAAGTTTTTGAAGTACTGGGGATTGAGTCCAGGTCCTTGCATATGGTAAACAAGTAAGTGTTCTACAACTGAAACTATGAGTCTAGACTCAATAATTGTAAGTTTTTAAAACAGCTTTGGTACATACTAAGTTCTCAGTGAACAGTATGATTTTGAGATAACTGGTTTTGTGTTCTTCATAATATCTCATATATAGGAGATTTTTTTAATAGACAAGTTCGCATTTTAATGTCACATTGATTTTCAGTAATTTCAATCCCAGGAAAAAAATAAACTGAGATATGGTCATGAGTTCAAGATTACATATATTACAATTGGCCTTGTTATACTATATTTGTGGCTTTACGATAAAAATAACTCCGGAACATATGGAATTCAAGCTAATTTGTGTAACTGTCACAAGAAAAAAAGCATTAAATGCATTTATGAGATAAGTACTTTCATTTAATTTCAGAATCTCCAAACAGGCCTTGGCCTTGTTTAAAAAAAAAAAAAATTAGTTCAACACTAAGCTAGTTATATAACCTCACTGAAAGTTTTAAACACAATTGGTATAGAAAATGTTTTCTAATCTCAATGTTACATAAGTGGAAGAGGGGAGAGGGGAAAGGTAGACAATTTCTTTAGCAGCATATATGGTTAAGTCCATCAACTACCTTAAACTAGAATGGCTACTATTGACCCCTTTAAAAAGAATTGGGCTAATATCAAAAGTTGTCCATTTCATAAGCTGAAAGACAACAATTTTAGGGTTATACTAAGTAAAATATTTTTGTAATACTTCAAAAATTTTAACCATAAACTAGATAAATCAGCTCTTCATTGTAACAAAGGAAGGAATAACAGAAAGAAATTTAAACTCATCTTTTTCTATCCTCTTCAAATAAAAGAATGATTGATTAGCTAAGCTTTGTGCTCTAAACAAACTAATTACACTGATTTTCACATGGCAATAGCCCATCTGACTGGGCAGCTTGACAGTTCTGAACACTTTTGCAATATGTTTTTAAACACAAAGATAAGTAAAATGATCTGGACATACAATGTTCACCTTATACATTCTGCATTTCTTTGCCAATTTTGTAGCTAAGGATCTTGTACCAGTCAATCTTGATGCATGTAACTGGCAACTGTCGACATAAGGCTTTGATGGTAGTGTGGTATTCATTTTCCGCAGCTTCTACAATCTATGTAAATTCTTTTGCTGTTTGTACTTCATTAGACACTGTTAGGGAATCTTGTATATCTTTATGACTCACTAGCTGAACATTATCATCTTCATAATAATGAACCTGAATTTTCAAGATGCCAACCACCTGGGTGGTTGAAGGTGTGATTATAAACTTCCACTCTGACCTTTGAGCACCATTCCAAAAATTCTTTGCTTGGAACTGATGACTTTCTATGCATGCAATAATGGTTTTCTGTCCATCAATTTTTTTTACCATACACAGTGCAAAACCCCATTCGGGTAATATTCTTTTATATATGCTTGCAGTGCCGTTTCTACAGAAGTTCTCCATAATTCAATTGCATTTTCTGCTTTGTAGGGTCTTGGATCAGTTGCTTCCTTTCTTAAGTGATAGAATTTGAAACAGATTCTATTTTTTTGATGCAAAAACTTTTCATTTCCCAAATCACCATGTTTTGTTATCAACACCTGATCTTCATAACCTTCAGTTTTCACTGGAGTAAACTGATCCAAGTTATACTGTGCAAATGCATGGGCTGCTCCCTCTCTGAAGAGACTATCATTATTAAGCAGCAACCAAAAATCATAAAAAAACCTCATTAAACTCTCCCAGTAGAGCATGAATGATGAATTTTGCTGCTATACATACCTTCTCCTCATCGGACAGCTGCTCCTCCAGATCCGCCATCTTCCTTCTGGCAACAAACTGCGGTGTGAGCCTAGGAGACCTTTAAGTTATTAATGTGAATTGAGTAAAAATGAAACACTATAAACTCGTAAAGTTTTATCTTAATGAGGATCAAATACTAATGAGATGCCACAATCATATACCTTTGCAAAGTACAAACCATCACAAGAAGATAATATTCTCTTTGCAACCTTGCAAATCAATTATCCTCTCTTCTTTATAAAGATTTATATCTCTGCTCCCAGAAGCAGTTGAATTAGAAGTCTTCTTCAATTATCTTTTGCCTACCATTCCCAGAATCTCCTGTTGTTCGAAATTGTTTTTATATTTTAAAAATTCATAAGTCACATTGTATCAGCTTGTTTAACCCATATATTTATAGAAGACACGGTAAGAGTCACTTCAGCACCCCTACATTTAAAAAAGTCTAAGGAAATTCTATTTTTAAACCTTAGCAGGGACCTGGGGAGATAGCCCAGTAGAATAAGTGCTTGCCTGGCAAGTGCAAGGGCCCAAATTCAATCTCTGGTTCCAGGGGAAAAAAATAAAGTAAAATAAAAAATAAACCTTAGCAGCACTAATATTCAATACTTATTAAGGGGATTTACATTAGCAAATATCTTGGTGAATAATTCCATACAGATGATATTTCTGTTTCTTAGAAGATGCTGGAACACATTTGTCCATGCACTCCTCTTACTGCTCATCTTGGTTTACATGCTGAGAGGTTGTTCTTCTCCTAAGTCATCTTATTTATGGCAGACTGTTCAAGGGCACCTGGAGTCTGCTTATCAGTCCCAGAAAATTCTCACCTAGTTTGGACTCCAAGTGACTCAATGGCTTAAATCAGGCCAGCCTGCCCCAGCTCAGCCCTAAGACCCTGGCACCCAGCCCATCATTTCCTCACTTTCTACAACCTCATGTTCACAAGTAGAAAAAAGAGGAGCACTCCTGCCCTGACTCCAAGGATATCATCTTAACCATCTCTTCCAAAGAGCAGACCCAGTAGGACCCAACAGGGAAGAGTTCCTCTGCAGTTAAAGAGGATTAGTCCTTGAGCCATTTTCTCCCCAACTAAAACATTTAGTGATGAGTGCTTCCTATGACTTGTTTTACCAAATAGTGAACTGAATTTATCAACCTCAGTGGTAAATCTACCAGTCCCTTTTATTAATTCTAAATGTCCTTTGTACTTTTCCAAGAAGCAGCAGTTTAACTGCTCTTTTACATAGATGGAAAAACAACTTCAAAAGTGTTTTATTTATTCAGATCAATATAGAATTAGGAAAAAAACAGTTTCCCAAAAAGAGAGCCTTGTATTTGTTGGTTCAACCAAGTAACATTTTTCTGTTGTTGCTTCTTTGAAGGTAGCAGAAAGGCTGAACTGTTCCCTGTTTGTGCATCCCTGGGACATGCAGATGGATGGACGAATGGCCAAATACTGGCTCCCATGGCTTGTAGGTTTGTGTCAGCTTTAGGTCTGGAACAGAGGACTAACTCTTGGGTTTTTTCCAATCACTTGTGGAACCCTATTATATCAAATTGAGAAAGTAAAATTGACAGGATTGAGAGTAATAGCAACTAACATTTATTGAACTCTTACTCAAATCATCACTGTATCTATTACCTTGCTTAACTTTGATGATGTCCAATATAATTTTAAGTGAATCATAAGATAAGCAAATCATGTATTTAATTGATGAGGCTAACATTATAATGAGTCTATAGATGAAGAAGCTGAGTCATGAAGTGGTTAAGTAAGTTGCCCCAGTTACACAGTTAATAAGATAAATTGAAATTCACATAGATCTGCCGGACTCCAAAAGCACTTTGCTACACAATCTTCCAAAAAGACTTCAAGATAGGATGTCATAAAGGAGAACATTTGAATTATAAGTAGAAAAACAACTTCCCTAAGGTGTTTGGAGTCTTAAGTTCTAGAGGCTTTAAATGTTACTGTTATTCATTCCTTTCTTCTGCCCTTTTTCTCCTGCACTACTAATTGATGGTTCCACATGAGGGTGACAGTAATGGAAGAAGGAGAAACCTCACTTACCCTATCCAAACTCTAATTATCAATCTAATCAGAAAAATACATGGAGGACACATACTAACAAGTACAGCTCATCTAACAACCCAATGAAAAGCAGGCCCCTAAGTGAGGTGTTGGACTTTTTAGAGGGCCATTATCCTTTCATTCACTCTCTATCCCAATTAGTAATTATAAGTTAATGAAAATGACAAACACCCAAAACAAAGAACAAATTGAAGCAATATATTGGATGCCAAAGTCAGAATTTCAGCACCAGTTTAGTCCCTATATAATGGGATAATTTGTAGTAAATTCCTTCAACTCTTTGGGTTCCACATCCTGATCTGTAAATGAGAGAGCTGGTCTGGATTTCTCCAATGGTTTCTTCATGTTATGGTATTTTACATGGTCCTAGTGGAAACAAAGGTATTTAACATAGCAGGTTCCCACTCATTCCCAACTAACTTTTCCTTACCAGTTGCTACTTAAAAACATAGTACTGCCCAGATTCCAATATAATCTCATCCTGATTCATAAAACCTTGACAAATTTCATAAAGTTAATTGTAAGTTACACCTTTTGACATGAAAAACTGAATATTTTCATATAATATCATTTTATCATTTCTTTAGATAATAGGTATATGTTGATTTTTCCACCATGCTAAGCCCCTTAAATGCATATGAACAAAATTTCTGCCCCCATGAGGCTTAAATTTCAGCCAAAGAAAAGTGACGATAATCAAATACACAGATTATAAACAAATAGGTCGCCGGGCGTGGTGGCTCACGCCTGTAATCCCAGCACTTGGGAGGCTGAGGCAGGAGGATCGCTGCGAGTTCGAGACCAGCCTGGGCTACAAAAGTGAGCTCAAAGCCAGCCTGAACTGCACAGTGAGACCCTGTCTCAAAAAGCCAAAAAAAAAAAATAAAAATAAAATAAAAATAAACAAATAGGTCAATTACAAAATATTATTGTGAATGTAAAGGTGATTTTTGGTGGTTGAAGGGCTGCAATTCACTGTGAATATAATTTGCTCTTATATAGAGAACGGCTTGTGAGGTTATGTTTCAAGTAATTAATACAAATTAATGCAAATCACAGGTCCAGAAGGGAGAGATATTGTCCATCTCCCTGTCATCAGGGAACTCTGCTCCCAAAGCACTAATGGATGGATGTTGTCTTAGTTACTGTTCTCTCATTGTTGGGGCAAATACCCAACACTCAAAATGAGGGAAGAAAAGGTTTATTTGGCTCACAGTCACTGGAGGTTTCAGTTAATATTCAGCTGGCTCCAAGAAAGAATGGCACATGGCAGAGGGCAACGTTTCATGGTAGTGGCAAAGAATAAAAGTGAAGGGAGAGAGTAGCAGCAGCTGAAGAAGCTAAATTCTCTTTCTTCCTTACACTGAAATGCAAATTCCTTTCCCAGGGGAGATGCAGCACCCAAACCCACAATAATCAATCACAAATTCCAGAAGCTGTCCCATATCTGCACAAGGTTTTGAATCGTCCTGCTGGGCTCCTTGCTCTTGATTCTCAACATAAATCTGGCTAAAAGCCCCCAATAGCAGCCATTCCACTACCCCAATATTTGGCTGCTTTGAAATGTCTTTTGAAAGATTAATCAGTCCACCATGCTTAAACTGAGTCTCAGGCAATCTCTGGACACGCAAAATGCAGATAACTTTTCTGCCAAGTCAAAACACAATTGATCTGGAGTCCAAAAACCAATGCAATCCTTCTTCCCAGCAGAAACCTCCCCAGGCTGGCTTTCTATCAGCCTTCTGGTTTCCTAAGCTCTGACCAGAATCTCCCCTATAGAAGAGCCAACGCTGTTCCAGCTCTTTGCAAGTAGGTAACGTCTCTGAACCTATCCTATCTCTTCCCATAAGCCATTCCCAAACACTCAGAATCTACATAGTCAGATTTAGTCACAGCAATGACCCCACTCCTGCAGTGCCAAATTTTGTCTTAGTTACTCTTGTCTTGTTGCTGGGACAGATATCCAACACTCAAAATGAGGGAAGGAAAGGTTTATTTAGCTCACAGTTACTGGAGGTTTCAGTCCATACATAGCTGGCTCCAAGGCAGAGTGGCACAGAGCAGAGGGCAACCTTTCATAGTGGTGGCAAAGAACAAGAGTAAAGGGAGAGAGTAGCAGCAACTCAAGCAGCTAACTTCTCTTCCTTCCTTACATTGAAATGCAAAGTACCTGCCCCAGGGGAGGTGCAGCATTCACACCCACAATAACCAATTACAAATTCCAGAAGCTCCCCCAGGACTGCACGAGGCTTTGGGGAGACATCTATACACAGACCATAACAGATAAGAATATCCATCCAGCTTCCACAATTCTCAGGAAGCTGGAGAATTAAGGAATCTCTCTTTGGGGAGCATTGACAGATGAAATGAATGTGTAGTGGACACCTCCTCAATAGCCCAAAGATAGTGGTTCCCATATGGTGCAAGGTGTGTCTGAAAAGCAGTCAGAGATCTGTAAGACACAGCCTGAAAATCATACGTGTGTCAATGCAACCCAGACTGGCACCTTGGGCATGAAAGCACCTGACATGGATGACCTGCATCTTCTTAGAGTACAGAGCACTGGAGATCATTCACCTTGGGCCAGCAAGATGGTTCAGCGGTCTAAAGTGCCTGCTTACGAAAGCTTAGGCAACCATAGGGACCACAGTTCTATCCCTGGCACCACATGCTGTGCCAGTCCCACCCCCAGGACAGGCTGAGCCGGCCACAAAAAAAGAAAAAGAAAAGAAATGATTCACTCTAATCCACTAACCATGAGAGGCAGCAATGATTTGAAAGGAATAAGAACAATAGTTAATATTTGGTGAGCAATAATTCTCAGATTCTGTCTGTTAAGTTCTCAAAACAACCCACTTGGAGAACCTAGCTATCATGATGCTCACTTCATAGATGAGGAAATTGAAACACAAAGGACAACTAATATTTGCTGACTATCCCCAACATGAACTTCCTCTCAAGAACTTTAGTAATGTCACTATTTGCCAAACTCCACAAAATCCTTGCAAGGTAGGCAACATTGTATTTATCTTACCAGTGAAGAAGCCCAGGCTCAGAACATTAAATAACATCACAGGCCAGAGGGCAGAGAATTGCATGAGCTAGCATTCAGCCCAGGCTTCTTATACCTTGCCTGACCCAATGCATCCCAAACTGAAGTCAAAAGAATCAGAGCCAAAGATATTCTGCCAACTACAGTATTTTCTGTGCAAATGGTAGATAGGAAGAACCCCAATGACTTCCTTCACCTAGTAATGGCCTGTGTAAAGCCAAATCATGCTGGCGAACAGGAGCCCAACAATTATTAGCACTGGCAGTTCCCCTGATACTACCTGTTATTCCCTGGCCATTGATGTCATTGATCTTCTTGGGGAAGGAGATGAGCTTGAACTTTTTGTCTATTTCCTCTTTCAGGAATGCCTGCAGAGACCACCACGGCTGTTTGCTCAATGATCATGGGTGGGGTGTTTGAGAAGTTTCCTAAACTGAAAGTATGTTTTGCGCATGGAGGTGAGATCCTGTTTGTATTATTCAGCCTGATCTGCTATCACAAAATACACAGACTAGGCAGTTTAATCAGCAGACTTTTATTTTCTCATGGTTTTCGAAACTAGAGAAGTCCAAGATCAAGGTTTTGGCAGGGCTGGTTTTCAATTAGCTTTCTTCCTAACTTGCAGATGCCCCTTCCTCTGCATACAGAGCCAGAGAGTGAGAGGTAGAACAGAGGCAGAAAAGGGAGAGAATAAATGTTTCCTCTTCTTACAAGAACATTTGTCCTTTTGAATTAGGGCCCCATCTTTCACACTCAAGTAATTTTCACTTCTTCTGTAAAGGTCTGGTCTCTGAATAGAGTCATATTAGAGGTTAAACTTCAACGGAGGAACTCTGGAAGAATACAATTAAATCTATAACAACTTTCCCGTCATAGTTCCAGTCATATGATATTTAAGACTGAATTCTACTTTTATTAACAAGTTTAGTTTTTGTTTAGTTGCATTTTATTCTATATTTAAAGATAAGACTAAGAGCTGCCTGGCCTCTACCATTCTCCATTGTTTACAAAGACCTAATCCATTCCTCTGTATGACTTGCCTGGTCCCTGTAGGTAGAGATTATGACTTTTCAACATACACACTTCTACGCACACAATATCAAACTGTACATATTATCCTCTAAACTGCTTTTCCTTCCCAACCACAGTGAAGATATCATTCCATGTCAATAAAAGCAAAGCTGCATCATTTTTTCATGACACTGTACACAGAATTTCATTTTATAGAAATGCTGTCATGATTTAGATATCACTGAAATGATAACATTATCTTGATATTTTGCTATGATAAATACACTACATTTAAAAACACTAGCCTTATATCTTTGCATGTTTGTCTTCTCCTTGCAGATAAATGCCTTATGTCTGACTTTCTGGATGAGTCATATTATTTCTTTTGCATTATCTCCCAACATCTGGATCCACTAGATTCTTTTAAATACTGTTCATCAGTTGGGCTATGGTAGCTTCTCTCTACATAAAACATGAAGGTGGAAAGGAATCTCTTTTAACCCACACTCCTGACTTACACATTCTACTTGCAGGTGGTGCTTTTCCTTTCACAGTGGGAAGAATCTCACATGGATTCAACATGCGCCCAGATCTATGTGCCCAGGACAATTCAACTGACCCGAAGAAATACCTAGGCTCCTTTTACACAGACTCTTTGGTTCATGATCCTCGAGCTCTCAAGTTATTAATGGATGTCATAGGAAAGGTAAGCTAGGCCTCACCTTTGGATGACATATCAGGAAAAATATGCTAGATTAGTAGCCAGTTGCTTAGCATAACAAAGATTTCTTTATGGAAGACCAGTGTGAATTAGTAAGAAGTCTAAAATGCTGTAATTTGTTTATCAATGGGAATTGACTCTAGGACCCCCACAGAAACTAAATTTCTCAGATGCTCAAGTCTTTATATTAAAATGTATAACATTTACATACAATCTACAAGTATACTTTAAATCATTTTCTTTAAATCATCTCTATAAGACTCATGGCCAGGGGGCCCAGCAGGATGGCTCAGTGGTCTAAAGCACCTGCTTAGGAAAGCTTGGGCAGCTTCAGGGACTGCGGTTCAATCCCTGGCACCACATGTTGCACCAGCCCTGCCCTCAGGGCAGGCTGAGCTGGCCATAAATATAAATAAATAAACAAACGTTCTGAAATAAGAAGAAAAAAAAAAAAAAAGACTTATGGCCAGACAAGTACCTGCCTGGCAAGTGCAAGCTCATGAGTTTGAACTCTGGCCCTGCAAAAAAATAAATTATTTAAAAAAAGAAAAAATATATATATAGATATGTAAGTAAAACCTCTTAAAGCTCCTGGCTGGTACAAAACAGTTTGTGCCACTGAAATAACTAAGAAATAGCTTCATCATCAAATATATATATATATATATATATATATATATATATATATATATATATATATCATAGTCCTCTGTGTAAGTGAACTACCTCACCTTTCCATGAAGTACATACATGCTTACTTTAATAACTACACTAAAAGCATTTCAATTTGAAGTATAGATAGCCCCAAGAAATATTCATCAAACTTCCATACCACTAAAATACATGTACTTAATGTCTCCCAAATATTCTTACTTCACACAACTATAATATCTGGTCACCTCAACAAAACGCAGGCACATACACACATATGTGCATACATCCAAGAACGATATTATGCACAAACTTAAGACATGGGGACCTCTCCCAAGCATCAAATATCTACACAATTAACCAGCATACTACAAATTTGCAAATATGCCTAAATACACAGTATTATATTACCTGAATATACAAGACCACACATTCAAAAAAAAGACTTACGGCCAGGCATGTGCATACTTATAATCCCAGCACTTGGAAGGCTGAGGCAGGAGGATCTTTGCAAGTTCAAAAACAGTCTGTGCTACAAAGTGAGCTCAAAGTCTGCTTGAGCTACATTGCTGACTCAAAAGTAAAATAAAATATATGCATAACACAATATAAATGCTATGTATATAGTTGTTATACTATGCTATTTAGGGAATAATGACAGTGGCGTGGCGGGGGAGAGTATGTACATGTTCAACATGGAAGCAATTTTTTTCCAAACATTTTGACCCAATGTTGCTTGAGTCCCAGAATGTGGACCTGGGGATACAAAAGACTAACCATATTTCAGTTCTATGTTTCAGTAATATTTCAGTGTATGCATGTATAATTGTGTAAGCTCAAGATCTGTATTTATAAATATCTACAGGTTTCTAAATTTTTCCTAGGCAAAGTAATCTTTGATGCTTTCCAAAAAACATATGGACATATTTGTTTATTTATTATTACTTTTTATAAGAAATAACAATGTGACAGCTTCAAAACACATTAGTAGTACATTCCCAAAAATTGATACAATGCATATCGTTGTCCTCATAGTAGTTATACAGAGCACAGGATGTAGACATGATAAATTTTCTAATTGATATTGGTAAAAAAAAAATTTCTTCTCATTCAACT
>PVJA010018600.1:0-39658 GCA_004027025.1 Myocastor coypus | reverse complement strand
TTTTTTTTTTTTTTTTTTTTTTTTTTTTTTTTTTTTTTTTTTTTTTTTTTTTTTTTTTTTTTTTTTTTTTTTTTTTTTTTTTTTTTTTTTTTTTTTTTTTTTTTTTTTTTTTTTGGTCTTTTTGAGACAGGGTCTCGCTATGCAGTTCAGGCTGGCCTTGAGCTCACTTTTGTAGCCCAGGCTGGTCTTGAACTCACACCAGTCCTTCTGCCTCAGCCTCCCAAGTGCTGGGATTACAGGCATGTGCCACCAAGCCTGGTGGTATTCTCTTAATTCATATATTTGTTCACTTGATGGTACCTCGTAAGTCCCATCAGCTACTTTTATTTTTTTATTTTTGACTTTTCACCATTTGTTTTGAGACTAGATCTCTCTAGGTAGCCTAGGCTGGCCTTGAATTTATGGCAATTCTCTGGCCTCAAGCTCACAAGTGCTGGGATTAAGGCATACACCACCATGCCTGGCTTTTCACTGCTCTTCTGACTGGATACTTTTAAGTCCTGTGCCTTTGGGTTTGTTGTGTCTTTCATCTGCTTATTCTAGTCTATTGTTCAACTTTTGAGCTTTCATCTTGGTTATTTTATTATTCAGCTCCAAGTGATCTGTTTGGCTATTTCAAAATGTTGTCTTTACTGAATGTTCTCCTCTCTTTGTACTTTGTTCTCATGAACTCATTGATTGTGATTATGACAACCATTTTCAATACTCTTTTATGTGTATTACATTGACATTTTCTGAGATTTATTTGTTCCATTTTTGGTTTCTATTTCATGCTTCTTAAATTTATTTGGTTTCTTATTTTGCTGTGAGCACATTAGATTTTTTTTTTTTTTTAAAGACAAGGCAATTGTATGCAGTTCAGGCTGGACTTCAAGTCACATTGTAGCCCAGGGTGGCCTCAAACTCATGGCTGTCCTCCTGCCTTAGCTTCCTGAGTGCCGGGATCTCAGGCATGTGCCCTCATAACCTGCTTAGAAAAATGTTCTTGCCTTTCTCATTCTTCCTTGATTGTTTTCTTATAAGAAAGCATCTTTAGCAGTAATCCTGACCCGAGCTTGTGTAGTCTTCTAAAGTAGGCACCCAAGTACAAAATACTATATTAGTGTTAGACACCCCCGGGAGTGAAGAATACCTCGGCCTATCAGCACCTTAACACCCGTAGGACAAAAGCCAGCCACTGGAAAGCTCCTGGAGGAGCTGGATGATGTGTGTGCAGCCTGCCTCCGTCACTTGGCAGAACAGACGTGATCGAGGCTTTCCGCTCATTGGCTCGTGCTGAGCCGTCAGGGAGCGCAGGCCCCTACGTTCTGCGCAGCCCCCCAGGGGACTGAAGTCTGCCAAGGGCCACCATTCCAAGAAAACTGCAACGCATGTAAGCCAACACCTGGAGCGCCATCTGGAGGCGCTGGACGTGAGAGGCATGGTAGCCTAACGAAGAACGTGAAAGCTGTGTGTTTTCTAATAATATGGGGTTCGGTTGGGGAGGAGATTTTTGGCAAAGATTGTTCTATCTTTCCCACCAGTCTTGAGATCACTTGGTTCACATTTGTCAGACGTGCAAGAAGCTCTTATTAGGCTCTGTATTTCTCACAAAGTGATTGATCAATTTACTGTCCTGTGGCTGTTTAAACCTGTGAGCCTGATTTATTTTATTTAGCGTTGCGGTTTCAAGGTGCATCCACTTTCCCACAAATGACTCAGATTTATCCATCTTTAGGGCAGGGTAACTCTCTACATAGGCTTGCCTCTTTATTCTTTTATTAATTTATCTGTTCATGAATATAGACCGCTTCCAAGATTCTAAGATGTAATTACTATGAATTGTGCTTTTATAAACTTGTTAAGAATGAACTGTTGTAATACAATGATTTTAACTGTTCTTAAGAAGATCCCTGCAAGGGGAATTGCTGGTTGGCTGGAAGTTCCAGTTCTAGTGCTTGAAGATCTCCTTATTGACCTCCATAGCACTTGTGCTGGTTTACACTTACACCAACACTATTGGAGGGTTCCTTTTCCTGTATCTTTTTCAGTGGGAAAGTGAACTTTGATAGAAAAATAAACAGTTCTCTTTGAGGAAAAAAAAACATATTTCATGTGTGTGTGTGTGTGTGTGTGTGTGTGTGTGTGTTACCCGGCATCAAACTTAGGATTTTGCATTTGCCAGGCAGGTGCTTATGTCATTAAGCAATCTCCTCTGCTCCGTAAAAATGTACCTCTGATGTTGTACACTCATCATGTTTAATGACAGTATAAAATAAATACTATTCTTTTCAGAATTCTAGCCATCTAAATCTGGCTCTGATTCAGTCCCCATGGTTGAACATGGACTTCGAAAAAAAGGTCTTTTCTGCTTTTTATTGGATATAGCTTTCTATAAATGGCAATTAGATAAAAGTGGACAACAGGTTCTTGGATGCACTTTGCTCCCCTGGAAGCATTATTAGTTTGGTGTCAATTGCTTTAAAATATATTAAAGTCTCATCTAAATTGTGATTTTTGTCTTCATCTCCCTTGAATTCTCTCAGTAGGGCTGAATGAATTTTGGTATTTACAAGAGTTGTATAGTTATTTTTTTTCTGAAAAGTTTCCCATTTTATCATTATGTGATGGTCTTTATTTATTGCCACAGTGCTTGTCTTGATGTTCATGTTTCATAAGCTAATCTGGTGACATCAATCTTCTTATGATTAATGCTTTCATGCTATATTTTTCCTATTTTTAAATTTCCACTTATTTCTAAGTTAAGGCATATCCTCTATAGAAAACATATATAATAATATAATGGATCTCAAAAATCATTTTATTTAGAAATCATGATGGAATTCCAAACTGTTACAAATATGGAGATGCACACTGTGCCCTCCATCTAGCTTCACTCATTAATTAAATGTCATGATGAGGAGCACACCAGCAAACTCCGAAACTGATGTTTTCACCAGCAATATATGGGTGTTTGATGTCTATGCAACTACTTTTTTTTTTTTTTTAATTTAGATTTCCTAGATGTTTCTGGTAACATTGCATTGCGGTTTTGAATTGTATGCATTTCATGTCTGACTATGTTAACCATATTTTCTCTATTTATTTGGGATCTGGATAGCCTACTTGGAGAACTGGTTGTTGATCCGTTTTCCAATTTTCTAAATGGAGTTCATGTTTATGATTGAATTTTGAAATTTATTTTTATTTTTTTAAGAATCATTTTATTTTTCTTGTTTCAGAACTTTTGTTTATTTATTTATTTATTTTTTACGGCTGGCTCAGCCTGCCCTGAGGGCAGGGCTGGTGCAGCATGTGGTGCTGGGGATTGAACCATGGTACCTGCAGACACCTAAGCTTTCCTAAGCAGGTGCTTTAGACCACTGATCCATCCTGCTGGGCCCCTGAATTTTGAAATTTAAAGAATATATTTGTCTTACTTTCCTGTGACTGAGACGTAATAATCAGCACCTTAAGTTAAAACAGCAGAGGTTCACTTCAGCTCACAGTTCACAGAGGTTTCAGTCCACAGTTAGCTGGCTCATAGTGAGGGTGGCATGGCAGAGGGGCCCGGAAGGGGAGGAGGAGTTCACACTGGGCCAGGAAGATGGCAGCGAGCAGCAGCGGGGGGGCTCAGCCTGCCCTTTTTCCCACCCAGGCTTTAGCCTTCTGGGTGTCACCCTTCACACCCACGGTGAAGCTTCTGTCTTCAATAAATCTGCTGAGCCACCATCAGAGCGATGCTAACTCTAATCAGTAAACGACTTTCCTTCCACACACCCTTAATTCCAGTATTACATGTCCGTGATTCAGCCAGGTCCAGAAAGCCACACCTAAGAGTACATAAGGCTTTGAGGAGACCTCAAATATACAAGGCATAGCAACATTTTAGGTATTGCTTTCTCTGAAGACACATTTTACAAGTATTTTACCACTGTCTATGTCTTTTCTTTCCGTCTTCTTTATATAGGTTTTTGTAGGAAAAAAATAAAGCTTGCCTTATGATTGTGTGCCATCTGCCACTTTTAGCATCGTGGATTGTGGTTTTGGTATAGGGACAAAGAGCTTGCTGCCTGGCACTAGATTGCAAGGTGTTCCTACTAAGCTATAATTTTGAAGTTTTCCCTATTATATTTAAACCTATAATCCATTTTTAAGATAATTTTTGTTTAAATATTATGACACTAATGTTAATATCCAATTTTATATTTCCACTCATGGATATCATTGTTCCACCACCATGAAAAAGGGGATTGTGTTTTCTCCTCTGGACAAATTTGGCACCATTATTAGCAATCCACTGACTGCAGTTGCCTAAATCTCATACTAGGGTCACCATTCTGCTCCACTGAGCTACACAACGGTCCTTTCACTCACATTACCCTTCCTCATTATATTGCTGTATGTCACCATGTTCGCTGCTGTTTCCACTTTATTGTGTCCTCTCCATTGTTCAGCTCAAAGTTTTTGAACATTATATTTTTGGAAGATTTACATAAATATTAAAAATATTAGTAGGCTTTTCTATGTCTAAAAGCTTTCTGCTAGACTTTTCAGAAGAATCACATTCAATCCATAGGTGTCCCATTCATGAGTCAGTGTATTTCTCCATTTATCGTCTATTTCATTTCATGCTGTAGCTTTACGCATACAAACCTTATGTAGAAAGACATACTGACATTTTGTATATACACCCAAGAATTTGGTTTATTTGGGAAGTTATCGTTAACTGTGTTATGGCTATGTTTTAAACTTTTATTTTATTTATTCAGTGTTAATAGACATATAATCCATTTTTATTGGTTAAAAGCCACATAAAATATTTACCATCTTCAAAAATTTTTATTGGTACGTATTTGCTATGCATAATATTTACATCCATCTGGGGGAATTAAAGCATGAACTTACATTATCTCAATTCTTTTTTTTCCCCATTATTCTACTTATTTCCTCCTATCTCCCTCCTGTCATCTCTGATCTCCCTTATTTCATTTCTTCTTATTATTATTATTATCATTATTACTATTATTTTGGTTGACTTTTTTCTTTTTTCATTTCTTATTACTATTAATAAGAAATAACAATGAGACAGTTTCCTAACATGTTAGTAGGACAGCCACAATGGTTAATACAATGTACATTGTTGTCTTCATAGTTCGAAAACCTTTCACACCTTATCCATACCACTGGGCGACTTAAGAAACTTAGAATGCAGTGATTAAAGATAATCTGACCATCACTACCTCTTTCCCTCCCAGAATACACACACATTTGCATATCAGCTACCTCTTATTCAAAATCCTGGGGTATCTTTCCCTGTTTGCTTCATGGTTTCAGATTGAAGCTTAGGATTCAGTTTCCATTGCATATTCAGTCTGAGAGAGTGAACTGTCACTAAGGCATGTCAGTCATTTTTTGGAATTCCTATTCCTTTTATTTGTTTTTATGTATTTGGTACAGGGCCTCACTAGGCATCTCAGACTCATAGCGATAGTCTGCAGATTTTTGTTGCACCATGCACCATGAAGCTCTTTCCTTGTGTAGCTTGAGATTAGCCAGCTATCCTCTCTGAACCGCTCATTAATACATGTGCAGAATCCTGAAGATTGAAGATTCTAAGGACTGTAGTTATAAAGAACTTTTATCATAGCAGGCACATAGACTGTACTGATCTAACTTTTTTTTTAAGAATCTTTTATTTTTTTATTTTTTTTTTCTTGTTTCAGAATTTTTGTTTGTTTATTTATTTATTTTTATGGCCGGCTCAGCCTGCCTTAAGGGCAGGGCTGGCGCAGCATGTGGTGCCGGGGATCGAACTGCAGTCCCTGCCGCCGCCCAAGCTTTCCTAAGCAGGCACTTTAGACCACTGAGCTATCCTGCCGGGCCCTGAACTTTTCAAAAAATTATATTTTAGTGGTTCTTTTGAAAGAACTACATAGAGAAAATAATGTTGCTAAATAAAAAACAAGGAGTGCATTCATCAGATCTCCCTCATCCTCTCCTTCTTGGTCTACCAGTTGTGAATTTAGGATTTGGATTTGCAATTATTTACCAACTGTGATTGTGTTGCTGCTTCCAATGACTTCTGTCTCAGGCACTGACCTTGGGTTGTGTCTGATCTGGTGCTGGTTGATTTCTTTTTTAAAATTTAAATGTATTTAGTACAGGGGCTATAGGGTCTTACCACACAGATCAAATTCGTAGTGATCCTCCTGTTTTCAGCCTCCTAAGAGCTGGGATTACAGGTGAGCACCACCATACTCAGTCTCATTTCCAGTCTCAGCGTGCACCAAGGGCGAGGCTGGCACAGCACACTGAAGAGCAAACACTGGTCCCTGTGTCTGCCTAAGCAGGTGCTTTAATCCTCTGAGCTATCTGGCCAGCCCTTTAGTTGATTTTATGATATTTTAAAACTTAACAATGTTAACACCACTTTGAAGCTTATGGTCTTAAAACTCCATCGTTTTTGTCACATGTATGGAATTTCCTTTTAGAGTGTGTGGCATTCCATTGTACATATATATTTAAAGCTGCATGACACTGTGCTGTGTGTATATAACATATTTCACTTTTAATTTCTTTATTGGTAGACACTTGGGTTTCCTGTGAAATCTCTTGATTATTACAAAGAGTGTTTCTATGAACGTAAGTGTACAGGTATTTGTGGTGTTATGTTTAATGCTTTTATCCGTGTTCCCAGGACTGAGATACTAAATCATTGGCGATTTTCATTTTCCAAGAACCAATATACTATTTCCTTTAGTGACTGCATCAATTACACTGATTTTGCATAATGATTTTGTACCTTCAGAATTTGCTAAACTCATTTATTAATTAAAGTCTTTTTTCTGTCTCTATAGAACCTTTGGTAATTTGTGAAAATAGCCCCACAGCATAACAACAGAGGCATTGTATTTTTGTCTCTCTGACCCCTATGAATGTTTTTGCCATGGTTTGTTGTTTTGTACTGGGCAAGCTTTCCAGTCCTCTGTGGGGTTAAAGTGGTAAAAGAGAACACTTTTGCTTTGTTCTAGACTTTGGAATAACAGTTATTGTTTATCAATATATACAATATTAGCTGTAAGGGGCTGGACAAATAGCTCAGCAGACTAAAGCATCTGTTTAGGCAGAGTACAGCAGCCAGGGTTCGATACCTGACCCTGGGGTGTGCAGAGATGGTGACTGAGACTGAGTATGGTGGCACACATGTGTAATCCCTGTGCTTGAAAGACTGAAAACAGGAGAATCAGTGCAAGTCCGATCTATTAGTGAGATCTTGTAGACCCTATAGACTCTGTGATATATATATATATATATATATATATATATATATATATATATATAATGTTAATCCTACAATGTTATTTTTTTTTCTTGTTTCAGAAATTTTGTTTGTTTGTTTATTTATTTCTTTTTATGGCCAGCTCAGCCTGCCCTGAAGGCAGGGCTGGCGCAGCATGTGGTGCCAGGGATTGAACCGCGGTCCCTGCAGCCGCCTAAGCTTTCCTAAGCAGGCGCTTTAGACTACTGAGCCATCCTGCTGGGCCAGTCCTACAATATTAGCTATAGAATTTTTATAACTTTTTTGTAGCAAGTTGAGAAAGTTGCCCTCTATTCCTAGTATGTTGACAGATTTTATCATGAAAAATAAGACACCGTGTAAAATTCTTTAAAATACATTTTGCTCTCTTAGAAATTATAAATTGAATTGAATTCAAATTTTCCATTGAAACAGACTTTTTGGTCCAGAGCAATTCTAGCTTAACAAAATAAATTGGAAAATGTCTTCTCTTTTTCTTTTTTCTGTTAATTTATTTTATTTTATGTTTTTGTATATTTGGTACACAGTCTCACTATGCAGCTTGTACTCATGTTGATTCTCCTGTTTTCAGCCTCCCCAGCACTGGGATTAAAGGTGTGCACCACCACAGCCTGTCTTGGTGGCTGGCTCAGAGCGCCTGGGGGGCTGGTGTGACATGCGGTGCCAGGGATTCACCGCTTTTCCCTGTGCTTGCCTAAGCAGGCACTGAGTCTGCTGGGCTGTCTTGTCGGCTCCAGAATATCCTTTTCTCTTCCATTTTCTGTAAGAAATTGTATATGATTGGTGTTAATTCTTTAAAATTTTTTGTGGAATTCAGCAGTATAATGTTCTAAGGATACGTAGTTTTCTTACTAAAGTTTAATTGATTTAGGTGAGTTGTGACAGCTTTCTAAGGTATAAAATTATTTTACCTGCTATTAAATTTGTGTGAACGTGGTTGCATACTCATTCTTTTTTACTATTGAGAAGGGCATTAGTATAGGGTTTTGTGGGCTCAAATAATCCTCCCTCTACAGCCTTCTGAGTAACTGGGGATACTGGTGTGTACCACCATGCCTATCTAATGCAGTTTTATTTGTTCTTTCTTTTTTTCTTTTTTAATTTTTATTTTATTTATTTATTTATTTATTTATTTGTTTCATAACCTTTGTTTGTTTATTCACTCATTTTTATGGCCAGCTCAGCCCACCCCAAGGGCAGGGCTGGCGCAGCATGTGGTGCCGGGGATCGAACTGCGGTCCCTGAAGCCGCCCAAGCTTTCCCAAGCAGGCACTTTAGACCACTGAGCCATCCCCCTGGGCCCCTGTTCTTTCTTGATAGTTTTAGGCTTTTATTACTTTAAATAATTTTTTTTTTCATGGGCAGGCAAGATAGCTCAGTGATCTAAAACACCTGCTTAGGCAAGCTGAGGTAACCACAGGGACCCAGGCACCACATGCTGTGCCAGCCCCACCTTCAGGGCAGGCTGAGCTGGCCAATAAATAAATAAATAAATAAATAGATAGATAAATACACACATGAATAAATAAATAAATAGAAAAGGAGTAAGATCTAAAAAATAAATAAATATTTTTTTCAAAGAACCAACATTATAATTTATTGATGTTTTCTATTGCTCTTCTGTTTCCAATTTTGTTGATTTTTTTGCTATCTCTCTATTTTTCCTTTGTATTTTCCCTGGGTTTATTATTTTTTTTTCTCTCTGGGCTCATTTTGTTTATTTCTGGTTATTAGAGATGGAAGCTAATAATATATTTGAGATATTTATTATTTTTTAACAGTTGATACTGTAAATGACCTTTATCACACTAGTTTAGCTGTTATCAAATATTTTACATTGTATTTTGGTTCTTTTCATGGTTTTATTTTTCTTTACTTGATAGCCAACAGGCCAAGAATCTATCAGTGTCTTATTTTCTTGAGTCTTTTTGGCCTGTGGATAACCTGAAAGTGTGTTGTTTCTCTTTTAATTACACAGAAATTTCCCCCTTATTATTCTATATATGATTAGTAAGTTGATTCCTTCCTGTCAGAGTGTAGCTAGTGTTGTCTTTACTATCAAAATATAGGTTAGTTCATACCTACTAGAAAGTCCAATTATGTGACACTATGGTGTAGTAATTTTAGTGTAAGAGTCAATCTGTAAAACAGTTGCACTGAGGGTGTTAGACATAGCTCATATTAAGTGTGGAACAGTGATCCCCAAAGACTGAGAGGAGAACCCTTGTTCTAAGAAAGTCCCAGTGCGTACAACCTGTAAAGACATCATATCTCAGCTGACAATGAGTCAGAAGGTGTTGCAGAACTGAGCAGTATTTGTTGCATTTTCTCCTCTGTTTAGCAATATAGTTGGTTTTCTTGCAAGAATGTAAAATAATTCTTTTAAGCACCAAGTCAGAGAAATAAGACATGAAGTAGCAAAAACTAGAAACCAGAATAATGTAAGGAAAATTGTGACCTACTGGATGGTATGAAAAACTCCTAGAAAGCAAAGTAATAATAATGAGATTCCATTGTTGGGTAACCGAGAATATAGTGTGAGTAAAAGCAAACAGAGAAATAATTCACGTACTGAGTTGCTGAAATGTTAAGATATTAAGTGAAATTCCCCTCTGTACTTATTGGAGAGAGCTGGTTTCAAAAGATGAGAAGGATAAATGGCTAGCAGCAGAATGAGTACTTGAAAGAAAACGTACGTTCCAGATACTAGTAGCATTTACAATATACACATGAGTCAAGGTTATAGAAAGGAAAAAGGGTTATCACAGCTTGTTATCTAATCTCAACATTGGATGATAACTCAACGCAATGGATCTGTCTGAGACTGTGGGATCACTTTCTGTAGCACAGATAGTCTTGAAGAAATGATTTCATAGCACTCTACTATGGCAATGCGAATTACTATGTATAAGTTTGTGATAAGTCCTACTCATTCTTCCATGGTAGAAAATTAGAAATCTTGAAACAACAGTGACTAAGGGAAATTGTAACAAGGTATTTAAGGAAAGGAATCAAATAAAAATCACATGAGTCAGTGGTCCTTGTACTGTGTAGAGAGCAGATAATTTATAGTGATGATTTGCAGGCAGCCTGAGAACCAGAAGAGCATGTGCTCCGTTGCTTTATCTTTAAATACAACCATGAAAACTTAGAGGTGTAGGTAACAAGTGTACAAAAGTCACTCATGGATACAAACCCTTCTCATAGGCCTGACCTGAGAGGGGAGCTTTTTCAAAGGTAGAATAAAATGTGCACTTGATGTTTCTTCCACCAAGAGAACACGAGTTGGGCCAACACTGTGAATGTCTCATTGGTGTTGAACAACTCATTCATTCTCTAGGAAATGCTTTCGTTGATGTATATTACAGGGTGTTTTTATTTGACAGATGAAGGAACCTCCAAAACAAGATATGGACAAAAGTCCATTTTCTCATCTTGTCTCTGTGCAGTGAGGCTCCTAGATCTCCATACATCTCGTAGAGATGTGTTTGAGGATGGGAGCTCTCCTCCTGGCCAGATGCAGGTGATTTTCCATGCTCTGATGCCCTGTCCTCTTGCTCTCTGTGCATTCAGGCTTTTAGAAATGAATGTGAGCACTTTCCTCCTAAACGTTTCAATCCTAGTTGGGCTTGCTGAACTCGTCCTTCAGGCTTGCTTGGCCAGGTCTTCAGTATCACATTATTTCCGTGTGTAGCCCTAGGCTCACAATTTTTAATAAACTATCATCTTCATTCTCCAGCTTACTGGAAATGTGACACTTCTTAAGCCATGAGGTCACTGGATTCCTAGAGTTGCTGTCCTGTGCAGCTTTAACCATCTTCTGGAATTGCCCAGAGGCAACTCCTAGGTGTTCACTTCTGGGCTTAGGGTCAGGTTGCCCACCAGAATGTAGTAGGAACACTGTGCGCACACAGTGACCTTCGGGGGTTTGTAGACCACAAGAAGCAGCACCTGCAGTTGCTAAGCCAGGGCCCCTAGACAATCACCACGTTGTTGTCCATGATTTCCATGGAACTCTTCTTGGAGTCAGTGGCTTGGCCCTAGAAACCTTTTAGGATCAGTGCCCCTCCCTGCTTCACCATAGCTCACATTTCCCTCTGCACCATTTTCTGTGTCAGCCTCTCAGGCATCCAGCTAGAGCAGGGGAAGCAGATTTCCACCCCGGGGAAACTCCCCAGAGAAGGAGCATGCATGCTTGCCCCCAGATGATGTATTCCATCAGTCAGACACACAGCATCTCGAGGATCTGCAGCTTCTCCCCACCTAGGGTCTTGATGATGACAGGGTTTTCATCCTGGTTGTCCACAGCCAGTCTCAAAGGCACCACTGAGCAAACTGGTGTCTCCTGTATCATGGGCTCTGCACAGAGCCTGAGCAATTTACTGGTAAGTGTCAAGCTTCTTGGTCAGATCTGCCATGTGCAGAATTCAGGTACTTTTACCTCAGTGACAGGGCCCCACTTTTTTCTTATCCTCTGATAGCAGCCCAGGCCTGACTTTAGCCTGTTCTCTGGCATTTTCATTTCCCATGCCATCCTGAGAGCTTGCAGATGCATTGCTTCCCTGGTGATGGATTTTTCTCTGGCCTACATGGGCAGTACGTATTGGCCATGTGCTGGTCCTCCAGAGCAAACCTATTGGTGCTAGGATTTCAGAATGTTGGACACATGGTATTTTCATTTTGGAGATGTGGCTTCACTTTGCTATGGTCTAGAATAGTGATGCTGAACTTCTGAAAGCTTTCAGCAATGACCAACACCTGGTTGCAGCATGCATGTGACAGGTTCAGAACAAGTGGTCTAAGATGTTTTTCCAGTTTACTAAACTGCTTGGCAGCCTAGCACTTGTTGGTAATCTTAGAGCTAGAACCCTGCATGGTCATTGCTACTCATGTCCCAGCTGAACAGAAGCTTCAACAGATGTTATGTCAATATCTACAAGGTCAGAAACGCCCACCCGTGTAGAAAGGGGGACCGGTCACTCTCCGTGGGCAGGCCTGTCCTAAGGCCAACAGAGGCCAAAGCTGCTGAGGAATGGAGACTTTTGTGTGGTGGGAGGTGGGAGGACTGTGCAATCAGAGCCCTTCACATTCCATTCATTTTCTGCAAAAGTTCCTCCTTCAACCTGAAACTTTAGAGTTGTGAAATTCCTCCTCTCCTTTTAATCTGATGATTGTATCCGGCTGATGGAATAAGCACTTTCATAATTTATCCTTGTGACTTTGCTATACCGGAACCTTTGTTGCTCCATCAAACCAACCCATCCCTCATTGGAAAACTAGGAGAGGCACTGCAACTGCTTCTCTGGCTTCTCCCAGTAATTCTATTCACACTCTGAGCAAATTCATGTTTTTGGCATATTCACAGGGCCATGCTCCTGTTGCAGGCTCTAGATCTCTTGTTCTTTCATGGTCAGATGGAGAGGAGTGGCTCTGCCTTCTGCCTACCAGGGATGGGAGTCAGGGACATGGATCCTAAGGCTAGTGTCTTTGCGCTGTCCTTGCTGCCTCTCCATTCTGTATGACTTCCATTTTTTAAATTTTATTTATTTATTTTTTCTTGTTTCTGAACCTTTGTTTATTCACTCATTCTTATGTCCTGCTCAGCCTGCCCTGAGGGCAGGGCTGACGCAGCATGTGGTGCCGGGATCGAACTGCGGTCCCTGAAGCTGCCCAAGCTTTCCTAAGCAGGCGCTTTAGACCACTGAGCCATCCTGCCGGGTCCCGCCAGTCTTCATTTTATTAAAAACAATTCAAGAATTGATTCCAAGAAGCCATGACTATTGCTTTGGGAGTGAGCTCCTACTGCAATTAAGTATAAAAAAAACATCTTCCATCATAACTGAAGTGTGACCTGCATTGGAGCGTGACTCTGAGTAAAGAGTTGATAAAAATCCACAAAGCTGGGTTTCCGGTTTTAAAAACATTCCTTTTACACACTACAATGAAATAATTAGTATTTTGGCTTTTTAAATTCCTACAGGATACTTAAGAGTGGTGGTCCAGCGGTCCTCCGTCCTCCATCACGTAAGCAGGCAGCAGACCCACTCTGGAGGGCGGCCTCTGAGGACTCAGGCCTCCTGCAGCTACACCGGCTTTAGCACAAAGACAGCGTCGTCGAGGACGTAGTAGTCGTTATACATGTCGCCTTCACACAGGTACCGAGGGCGGAAGCGAGGGGGGCGGTGAGCAGCGAGCGCCGGCCTCTCCTCCTCAGCCGCCTCCCGGCCGCAGCCCTGTAGCGGCTGGATGGGCGAGTCGGGAGCGATGGCTGGAGCGCATTCGCGGCCGGGGTGGCCGGGGGAGGCGGTGCCTCCCCTTCCCCGCCCCGGCGCCGGCGGTGATCCGGGCGGGCGGCGCGGCTCCGGTGCGAGTGTGGGCGGGCTGGCCGCTGCTGAGCCTGGCGTCCGCGTGGCTGGCGCAGAGGATGTGGACACTGCGAGGCCCGCTTTCGCGCCCCCTGTACGTGAACACGAGGAGCAGCCCGGGAGGCCCGGCGGCGACCGCGGTCGGCGGCAAGGAGCCGCACCAGTGGTATGTGTGCAACAGAGAGAAATTATGTGAATCTCTCCAGGCTGTCTTTGTTCAGAGTTACCTTGACCAAGGGACACAGATTTTCTTAAACAACAGCATTGAAAAATCAGGCTGGCTGTTTATCCAATTATATCATTCTTTTGTGTCATCGATTTTTAGCCTGTTTATGTCTAGAACATCTATCAATGGGTTGCTAGGAAGAGGCTCAATGTTTGTGTTTTCACCAGATCAGTTTCAGAGACTGCTTAAAATTAATCCTGACTGGAAAACCCATAGGCTTCTTGATTTAGGTGCTGGAGATGGGGAGGTCACAAAAGTCATGAGCCCTCATTTCGGAGAATCTATGCCACTGAGCTTTCAGAAACTATGATATGGCAGCTTCAGAAGAAGAAATACAGAGTGCTTGGTATCAATGAATGGCAGAATACAGAGTTCCAGTATGATGTCATCAGCTGCTTGAATTTGCTGGACCGCTGTGACCAGCCCCTGACTTTGTTGAAAGACATCAGAAGTGTCTTGGAGCTTACCAGAGGCAGGGTGGGGCTGGCCCTGGTCCTGCCCTTTCATCCCTGTGTGGAAAGCGGTGGCAAGTGGGAAAAACCATCAGAAACTTTGGAGATCAAGGGACAGAATTGGGAAGAACAAGGGAATAGCCTGCCTGAGGTGTTCAGGAAGGCTGGCTTTGTCATCGAAGTGCTCATCAGGCTGCCGTACCTGTGTGAATATCCTATTTCCTTTTACCTGAGAATGTTTTCGTTTTGTGTTCATGCCATGGGCTTGTTTTCTCTGGTTATATACATCTGAATGGACAGTGCTGTTCTTTTAATTCTTGGAAGATGTGCCATTTCCTCTGACCAGTGTGATTTCCTGTGAGAAATAAATGTCTATGGGGAATTCTATAGTGAATGTGTAAGTCTTGTAATCCATTTAATAATTTTCCCTTCTCTTTTGTTTGCAGTAATTTATAATGACCATTTTCTGTGTACAACAATCTTATTTCCTCGGAAGATGAACCTTAGCTGTTAATCACAGTGCTTTAACTGTTCTAAGCTGTTTATTAGGCTATGGATTTTATAAACATCATGCATGTTATGAGCAGTAACGGTGGAGCTGGAGAGTATTGCGCCTTCTCCAAGCCCCACAGCAAGAACCACCAATAGTGTGGTGGAACTTGTGGCCCTCTCCAAGGCCACAACCCTTGTGGCCTGCAGGTGTCAGCCCATGCATCTCCCTGTGCTTGTGGGCTGGCTTGGTAATCCACTAGGTGTAAGGATTTCTTCTCATGTCTTTGTGGAATGGATCAATATGGATATCCTCAAAGGATTTGTGTGTGGAATCTTCACCGACCCACTGAGAATTTAGAACTCTCAGAACTGCACAGGGGCATCCAGCTTGCTCCTCAGTGAAGTGCCTAGGAGCAAAAAAGAGAGGAAACATAGTAGGAGCAAAACTATGCACTCATATACACAGGATGAATTAGATAACGGCCCTAAGAACCTTCAAAAGGTTTTTCACATTGATGAAAGCAATGTGCAACACTAACACTGTGCTTGGAATGCCTGTCATCCTGGCCTTTTAAATGTGTGCTGCTTCTAATGTAATTTCAGTTATTGCTATACTCTCTCTCAAGTAAACGGTTGGTTTACAAGAAGACAAAAAAAAAAAAAAGGGTATTAAATGAGAATAAGAGACTAGGCAAAATGCCATAGGCTTGACTGGCTACAATTTTGTACATCCTTGGATTTCTAAATGTCTGTGTAAAAATGTGTAACTGCTTTTATCACATTCTGTAGAGATTTATTAGAGTATCAATGATTGATGGAAAGTACCAATTCCAATTCCAAAGGTCTTCTATCTAGAATTTATAAAGAACTAAAAGATCATTAGGGTCCTAAAATTCAAAGGCCCAATCCCGAAATGGGCATCTGGAATCAACACACACTTCTCAGAGAAAGATACTCAACAAGCCTATAAATACATGAAGAAATGCTCCACATCACTATCCATTTGTGAAATGAAAATTAAAACAACACTTAGACACTATCTTATTCCAGAAAGAATGGCATCATAAAGAAATCAACCAATGACAAATGTTGGAGAGGCTGTGGGGGAAAAGGAACCCTTTTCCACTACTGGTGGAAATGCAGACTGGTGCAACCATCATGGAAAGCTGTGTGGAGTCTCCTTAAAAAACTAGAACTGAAAATCCCATTCAATCCAGCTATCCCCCTACTGGGAATTTTCCAAGAAGAACTGAAAACATCATACCATAGTGATATCTGTGCACCTATGTTTACAGCAGCCCAATTCGTAACAGCCAAATCTTGGAAACAACACAAATACCCATCATCTGAAGAATGGTTGAAAAAAGATGGTATTTTTATATAATGGAATATTACTCAGCTACAAAGAAGGATAAACTAGAAGACTTCATGTATAAATGAATGTATCTTGAACATATACTCATAAGTGAAATAAACCAGACCTACATATGTAAATATCATGTAGTCTCCCTAGTGTAAGAACTGAAAAGAAGAAATAAAAATGGAGAGGCATAACACAGCTGAATGGAAATCAAAGACTTAAGGGTTAAACAGCAAAGTGACTGGAATTAGGTGCATTTTGATACCCTATAGCTACTAACTTATGAAGATTATTCTGATAAGGGTGTTTTCATTGGGCCTGTTTTGGTTGAACAGAGAGAATTAATGGATTGTTTCCTTGAGACTCACAGGAGGACTCATTCTTTAATGTTAGGAGACTCACAGTGTATTGCAAACATGGGTTCCTATCTTAGTTACTGTTCACTTATTGCTGAGACAAATACCCGACACTCAAAATGAAGGAAGGAAAGATTTATTTAGCTCAGAGTTACTGGAGGTTTCAGTCCATGTTCGGCTGGCCCAAGGCTGGGAGGAACAGAGCAGAGAGAATCCAGTTCACGGTGGCAGAACAGCAACAAAATGGTGTGGCAGAGGCAGCCAATCAATCAGGGCAGCAGAGCAGCAGCAACAGCTCGAGTCTGTCTCTCTGTCTCTCTTTACATTATATTCAGGCTCTCCACCTCAGCCTCCACCTTAGGCTACACCCATAATTCCAGAAGTACTTAGACCCATAATCCCACCAGTACTAAAACCCATAATCCCAGGGATCATGGATCAAGTCTCAAACTCTAGAAGTCCCCACCCCTTGACTCAGGAGGCTTTGGGGTAACAACTAGACATAAACCATAACAGTTCCCTTGTTCAAAATGTTTAAAACTGTCAAATTGAGTATGGGACATGTCCCTTAGTTATGGATCCACTCAAAAAGAGGGCCCTGCAATTGTTCAGGTTGTTTATCTATGAGGCCATGTCTGATCCATGGAGTTTTACAACAGGAAGTTCAATAAACCACAACCTGCATTCCTTTGACAAGAAAGACAACACAACAGCCATAATTTGAGGTCTTCCTGAAAATGCTGTGATCTGCCCTGTAAGTATCTGAGAAGTTCCGATCTGGCCCCTAAGTATCCCCATAGAATAAATGGAAACAGAGCTGTACCACCCTAGAAACCATTTCCTGAGGTTTAGCCATGGGTAAGCAAGACATTCCCAGACCTTTCTCACTTCATGCCCCTTATTGTTTGTACAGACTGAGAAATAGCACTTGCAGAGTTCCTCAGGCTGCCAGGAATGCTGACAAGTGTTACTTTCTGGACAGTGAGTTAAGGCTGATCATTTGTGCTTTCCCGTGTGTTTAATTCTGTCTAAAAAACTTCTCTGTCTGAATTCCTAGCTACACAGGGTTTTAAGCCCACCCACGATTCTGAGGCTGACAGGAGCCTCTGCTTTGTGTCTGCTCACAACAAAGCCAGGCCCTGAATCTGTGCTTCCTGATTGTTTTCCAATTGCTGGGGTGAAGATCTGAGAGAGGAAGCTCCTGTATGATGAGGAGGTCAGAAGTAAGGGCCCTGAGCTAAGAGACTCTGAAATTGCACTCAAAGAACTGGTGTGCCCTGATAGGCACTGAGAAGTTCTTGTTCCTGACTGGAGGCCCAGCAAGCACTGATGCCTGTGTCCACACGGGTTACGCTGGCTTGTGCAGCAATTACATATGAATTTCCCAGTGATGGATGTGATGGTCCATCCAGACTTTGTGAGCATTTGGACAGCCTGCTTCTGGGAATTTCATAATGTGGCTGCCTTAACCCGGAGGTGTCTTTTCATATCCAGGAAAAAAAAGAAACCCATAAAAATAACCCATTCTCACATGAGGGAGATGCTGAATCCAGCTCTAGTCTTAAGGTTTGTCCCTTCACATAGTACATGCACCTGGATATTCCAGGAATCTACTAAACTATGTCATTTCATCTTGGATGATTCTGACTTGTCCACCATGACTCTGGGTTTAGTTACATGAAGCTGGATGCCCCTGGGACAGAACTTTCTGAACAAAAAGAAATAAATGCAATACATTAAAAATCTAAAAACTTTTTAGATACATCTTTGGAATAAGATGGCACAGGCACCAGGTGGATGTAGACTTCTTCTACATTCTTATCTTTGAAACACTGCGAAGATTCCCAGACCTCTATTTGTTTCCGTGGCTGATTTTGTCTTTTCATGCCCGAGTCACTGGGTACAGAACATCATTTCTGCTAATGGATAAATAATACTCCTGTCTCATAATTCTTAGGAAAATGGTCTTCTCAGCTACAGCGATAATTTCTATTCTATTTTGTGGAATAATTACTTTTTTTTTTTTTTTCTGTGACATACCTAGAACCTCACATGTGTTAAGCAAGTGGTCTATCGCTGAGATACTCTAACCCTACACTTACATCTTAAAATGTAAACAACTTCAAATTCCTCATTATAGGAGTGTGTGAAAAGTCTTTTGAAGGTTCTTAGGACCAATATCTGATGCATCCTGTGCACATGTGTGCATGGTTTTGCTCCTACTATGTTTCCTCTCTTTTCTGCTTTCCGTCACTTCCTTGTTTAATCCATAGGTCTTTGATTTACATTCAGCTGTGTTAAGTCCTTCCATTTTCATTTCTTCTTTAGAGTTCTTACACTAGGAGACTATATGATATGTTGTTGCTATATGTGATGTATATTGTTGCTAAAATTACTGTCGGTTTGTTCCTTATACTTTTCCTGATTATGGGAAAATGTGCTGTCCATTGGTTGATGAAACTTTTGCTAGAAGAAGATGAGCGTCAAGGAGACTATTTTGTTAGGATATGAGCTGTGTTTGTTCCCTCACCATGACTGTAGATATTCTCTTCAATATGCATCATGGGAAATACTGATGCAAGACATCTTGGAAGATTGGTCTTTTAAAACTACTTACACTCTGAAGTCATTCCCTGGCTCACCATCTTTGAATAATGTGTTTTGGAAAATGAAACAACAACCTAAATTCCAGCTGGTGGGACAGGAAACTAAAATATCACTCCTAAGGACGCGTACTTCATAGCAATGTGTGTCTATCAGTGGAAGGACAGGGGCATGAGGTCACTTACTTCTGAACTGCTGTGGTAGTGGAGGGACCACACAGTGCACAGAGTAGGGTCAGAGTTGCCAACCTGCTGGCCTTTTTGGGAAAACATCTGCATTTATACATCCAGTGAGCTTAAGGCAACAGCTCCCATTACTCTAACCCTTATAGTGAAGAGAAACAAAGTGGTTTAATCTTTAGCTTTGCACATCTCTTCCAAATTCCCAGTGGATACTGGGTGCACGTGCATCATCATGCTCCAACCTGCTGATTTATGCAAGTTCTCAGTCTCTGTATTCTTTTCCTCCTTAGGCTTCCTAACTTTTTTCTATGCCATTTGTCCTGAACATTTTATTATGTTTCCTTACCTCAAAATATTACTCTCAAAGCTGAGCTTCATTACTCAGTATTTACTGATGTTGGATATTAATGTGAAAGTGAAGAGGAATACATCCGGGGCTAGATGTGAATATTAGCAGATCAACCTTATCTTATTATCCCACTGCTGTTCTTCTTTATTCTTGTATTTAAATGCATTTTTCTCTTAATCTCTTTCCAATTCCACCACCACTATGTTCAGTGTTTAGGACACAGTCTCTTCTCTAGTCAACAGTCTTTTCTAATTTTTCTATTTAAGTTTGGAAATGGTTCCTGTAAATTCCATTCATATTGACTCTCCTGCCTCAGGTATAGTTATCAGGAGAGCAAACCAAGAAGAATGTTCTTTCTCTACAGAGGCACAGAGGAAAACTCTTCTGTCCTTCAGATCATATTCTATGCTCAGAGGGTGTAAATCAAATTAGAGTTTCATCCTTTTAACTATCACCGTATAGGCAGGTTTTATTCCTGTTTCTCATATTTCAGAATCTTGTGATCAAGGTTACATCCTCTCTACAGGACTAATTTATTCTTACTTATAAAGACCAACCTTGGGCTCTAGTTCAACAAAGACTACCCATGTCTCCATATAGGAGCATGACAGAAATTTGGATAAATGATAAGTATGGTTTCCAAATACTCAAAGGAAATTGGTTCAGGTATCAGATGGATGGAAGAGACATAAGCTCAATTATAGTTATTAGATATTGATTTCCTGTAACATAGAACACACAAAATGTTACCCCTTTTAACTGTTAACATACATACAACTTCTTGAATGCAAAAGCAAACAGTGATGTTTCTTTTAGTATAACAAAATTTTCTTCCCTATTACAAATCACTGTGGTGATAAAAGCAAATGTGTCTAATGATGAGCAGAAAACCATCCTACAAATTTGTTAGTATCTGATTAAAAGCAAGGCAAGAAATGTTACTGATTTGCATTAGGCATAATATTGGGGTGAGCTTGTATATCATAGATTGCTCTGAAAGATCTACATCATTTTCTAAACTAGCAACCTCCATTTCATTGTGAGTCATAGACATCAAAGTGCACTTAGTATTTGAAACTGGACTGATATTATTAATTGATACGATTTCAATTGTCATTCTCAAATGACAATTACTAACATTACATTCCCGAATAGCTACAAGAAAAATCACTTGGATTATTGTTGTATTTGCTGTAGCTCTTATTTGAACCTGAATGCTGAACTAAGAGGCACTATACTTTCTGTAAATCAATTTCAGAGGAAGTACAGGGATAAAGTCTGCATGTTTCCAAAGAATGAATCCTACGAGGGGCTGGGAAGATAGCTCAGTGGCATAAGTACCTGCCTGGGAAGCAGGTGAGTCCTTATTTCAGTGCTGGAAAACAGAAAAGAAAGAACGAAAGAAAGAAAGAAAGAAAGAAAGAAAGAGGCCAGAGTAAGAGTTTGGGTCAACATGTAGCAGCAGTCCAGGCAGCCTGGACCCCTGCAGCAGCTAATGGCAGATCACGAGCTCATTTCCACTTTGAATCCAAGCTCTAAGCTCTTATTACTACAACACTGCTGCTTTCCTTCAAGAGAAATGACAAAAGGAGATTTTGTGATCAGTGACTTTTTGCTTTTCTTAGTCCCAGAGACCCTATTCAGAGAACAATTGAGACACTTTTAGCAAATAATTTAAAGCACAGGACTGGGATCAGTTGAATATGACATTACAAGATCTGAAATAAAACCCAAGCCAACCAACCAAAATCAGTTAACTGAACTGCAAACAGTCATGCTGATTTAAATTATAGAACTTTGCAAAGTATTTCTCTTGCTGGCTAGGACAATTCCACATCTAGCTTTCTAGTTCAAGATACTGACAAACTGGAACCAAATTAGGGAAATAAATCTGACCAGGCTGACACAATCTAGTCTGAAGGCAAAATTGACCTGATGAAGGGGAGGCAGGGAGTGGGGCACGAGCGAGTGGCTTCAACCTAGGATGGGGGCTGCAGGGGGGAAGGTGAGAGTGTAGGCAGCAGGACTCATCTGGCTTCTCATTTCCCCAGCTCATTGTACCACTGTGCTATAGCCACAGAAATCTGTGTGCTCTTATAAAGAACCAGTAAGGCAAAATTGACCTGATGAAGGGGAGGCAGGGAGTGGGGCACGAGCGAGTGGCTTCAACCTAGGATGGGGGCTGCAGGGGGGAAGGTGAGAGTGTAGGCAGCAGGACTCATCTGGCTTCTCATTTCCCCAGCTCATTGTACCACTGTGCTATAGCCACAGAAATCTGTGTGCTCTTATAAAGAACCAGTTCTGCTCTCTGCTGTGGTCTGGGAAGTTTATATTTGTAATCCCATGAAATAGTTCATGGAATTCTAGCAAATCAATTTTAATTGAGCGCTTTTAGTGTAACCAATAGCAAGAATAAAGACACTAAGACATTTGTAGTTGTTAGTAGCCAAGGGGCATTCTAAGTCCTGCCAGGAGGATGATGGCTAATCAAAGCAAAGGCTGTGCCCCAGGGCCAAACTGTGGTTTTATTAATTCCCAAAAAAGAGAGTGGCCAGAACAAGTGCCTGTGAGAATGGAAGTAAGTTTGTGAGTGCTGCAAGCTGGGCTAGGGAAGAGGTCCAGAATCACCTGTGAAATATGCAGAGAGAAGGATATGCAGGAGAAATCATCTGCTTACCACAATTTGAAGTACTATCTAATGCATAGGGGCTGCTGCTTCACCTCTGATATGTGATTTTTTATGCCCTGGGAAGTCATAGCCTCTTCTCTCAAGGCTTGATCCCTGCTGATAGGAGGCAGCTTGGCTCAGCATCCTGCCTGGCTAACACATGTCTTTTAGGATCCATGGGGAGAATAGCACTGACCTGTCTCCTTGCTTCATCAAGGTGCTGTTTGGCATCAGCACCTCTGCTGGCCTGATTTGCTTTGCTTAAATTCAACTGAAGAGGTAAGGAAAAGTTCTAGCCATCACTGTTGTCTTAGTTACTTTTTACTTGTTGCTGGGACAAATATCCGACACTCAAAATGAAGGAAGGAAAGGTTTATTTAGCTCACAGTTACTGGAGGTTTCAGTCCATGTTCAGCTGGTCCAAGGCTGAGTGGAACTAGGCAGAGAGCATCCAGTTCATGGTGGTGGAACAGCAACAATTGTGACAGAGGCACAAACAAGGCAGCAGAGCAATACTGAAAGTCTGTCTCTCTCTCTCTCTTTATATTACATCAGGCTCTCTGTCTTAGCCTGTCCACCTCAGGCCACAGCTATAATTCCAAACAGTATTACGACCCATAATCTCATCAGTACTAAGACACATAATACCAGTGACTCATAAGTCAAGTCTCAATCTATAGAAGTCTCCGCCGCATGATTGCATGAGGCTTTGGGGGGACAACTAGACATAAACCATAACTTTCTGCCCCTGGACCCTCAAAGTCCCATGCATAGCCCTTTGTACAAAAGGCATTTTAGTCATCTGGAAGAGTTGTCAAATTCCCAACAGTTTCAGCATTGCTGAAAAGTCCAAATCCCAAGTCTCCCCCAAGATCTAAGGCAAACTTTCAACTGTGAACCCCTGTACAATAGAAGAGTCAAACATATCCAACATTCAAAGGCATAAAATAAACATTAGCATTCCAAAAGTTGCAAACAACGGGGTAATACAAAACACTGGGACCAACACATGTCCAAAATCCAGCAGGGCAACATTAAATCCCGTAGTTCCAACTGGAACATCCGAAATAGTCTGTGCTGAGTTGTAGGCTCCAAAGGCCTTACATGGCTCAGTTCCTACAGCACTCTTGGTGGTAGTTTCCATGGCTTCTCTCTTAGGTCGAATTTGCTCCATCTTTGCAATTTCCCTTAGACGACCCACGTTTCTGGCTTTTCTAAACTTCTGGTGTTTCCACTGAACAGGCTTCCCACACATAACTTTACACACTGCCCTCTCAGGGAGACACTGCCTGGCCTCCCAGGTATTCTTCTGAAATCGAGATGGAAACCTTCTTGACCTCAGAACTCCCGCATTCTGCATATGCCTATGTGGATGATGCCAAGGATTGCTGCCAGCTGGAGCAGTCACCAGGCTTCCTTCTCTCTTGGCTGTAGGGGTTGAGGGCCTAGATCGCTGAGCACTCTGACCTTGATTCCGAGAAACAAATTCTCCTCGCTGGCACTATTTTGGAACCTGGTTTGGCTGCTGCTGCCATTCTGGTACTTGGGTCTCTGCAACTTTCTTCTCAAGGCAAAGCCTCTCTTCCTTGCAATGCTCAGGCTGCAAAGGGCAGAGAGCTGCCACCTCTTGTGATGCCCTCAGGCCATCCTTTTGATTCTCTGGCTCCTTCCCAGTAATGGAGATTCTTTTAGCTCCACCTTTACAGTCCCCAGCTTTCCTGGTGCTTCCTTCCTGGCAAAACTCACATTTTAAATCATCCTGCTTGGCTCTTTGCTCTTGATTCGCAAAATAAATCTGGCTAAAAGCCACCAATAACAACCACACCACTGTCCCACTAGTTTGCTGCTTAGAAATATCTCTTGAAAGTTTAATCAGTCTGCCATGCTTAATCTCAAGTCTTAGGCAGAGTCTCTGGGCATGAGCAAAATTCCGACAGATTTTCAGCCAATCCATAGCACAAATCATCTGGAGTCCAATGACCAATGCTGTCCTTTTTTTTTTCCAGAGAAACCTTCTCAGCCTGGTCGTTACAGGCAGACCTTCTGTCAGTCTTCTGGTCTGAGTTCTGACCAGAATCTCCTGTACAGAACAGCTGAAGCTTTTCCAGCTCTTCACAAGTAGAGGACCTCTCCAAACATTTCCAATCTCTGCTCTTAAGCTATTTATATCCAGGCTTCAAGCCAGTCTTCTGGTCTGAACTCTGACCAGAATTTCCTGTACAGAACAACAAGCTTTTCCAGTGCTTCACTCATAGCTGACATCTCTGAACCTTTCCTATCTCTTCCCGTAAGCCATTCCCAAAAGCTTGTAATCCACATGGTCTAGTTAGTCACAGCAACAATGCCACTCCTGGTACCAAATTCTATCTTAGTTACTTTTTACTCGTTGCTGGGACAAATACCCAACACTCAAAATGAAGGAAGGAAAGGTTATTTAGCTCACAGTTACTAGAGGTTTCAGTCCATGTTCAGCTGGTCCAAGCCAGTTCATGGTGGTGGAACAGCAACAATTGTGACAGAGGCAGCCAACCAAACAGGGCAGAGAGCAACAGTGAAAGTCTGTCTCTCTGTCTCTCTTTATATTACATCAGTTTCTCTGTCTTAGCTGTCCGCTTCAGGCCCCACCTATAATTCCCAGCAGTATTCCGACCCATAGTGTCATCAGTACTAAGACACATAATGCTAGTCAAGTGTCAATCTATAGAAGTCCTCGCCCCATGATTACACGAGCCTTTGGGGGACAACTAGACATAAACCATAGCAACTGTACCCATTGATACATGGAAATAGGGCCAGGTTTATCCAAAATGGATATAATTGCTCTTCTTTCAGGGAGAGTCCTCCATGTGGTCCTCTGCAGCTTTCTGAGTCATGAATCCTGTCAGGTTAGTGCAGATAATGATACTCTGGGATGTCAAACAATGAAAAATTTAGAAGTCAGATATAATTGAATAAATTACTGAATTAAAATATAAATTTATCAAGAACACAACAGTCGCTTGTGTGAATATTTTTTCAGTGTCATTTAATTCACATTTTTCAAGGAACTTGTATTATAAATAAGTTTTGAAGTACTATACATATTTCTCCCTTCTTATGCTACTCTGGTAAGTTATACTGATCAAATTATGAAATGTCAGGTCGCCACGTCTTTCCTAAAATAATTTTTTTGTTGTTGTGATGTATTATACTCCACATATACCCCTGGCTACATTTCTCAAGCATTCTGCTTAGCCTTTGGCAGCTGTGTTCATGAGAGGGATTTTACTATTCATTTGCTGCAAAGTTTTCCTTCTAGTTTTGATACCAAAACTATGCTGGGCTAATGAAACTTATTTTAAACCAACAAAGTGTTACTTAGGAACAAGTATATTTCTGATTTAAATGGTCAGGAAAATCCATGCATGCACCTGTGTGAGCTTAGAATTGGAATTACTTTCTGAACTGGATTCCAGACTTTAAATATGTAGAAATATCTTCATTTTTTCTAATTTTTCCTGTGCTAGTGTTTTGAGAAATCATTTATGTTATCTATCTCAGTGTAATCTGTACAGCAGCCTTGATGGTTATTTTAGCACTTACAGAATTTATAGTGATATATATTCTAACTAATAATTTATATTTTCTATTTTAAATCCTTTAGTAGTCTTGCTGGAGGATTTAAAATTTCATTAATTTTAGAGTTGACTTTTTGTTTCAATGATCTCCTTTGTTATAGTTTTTTTTTTTTTTTAATCTGTGGTAAGCTCATTTCTACATGATTTTTCACTGTCACTTGCTTTGGTTTCATACTCATGATCTAAGATTTAAGATAATTTTTTTTTAATCTCCAAGGAAAACTTTATCCATCTATCAAGACATTTCCTGGTTTACATTATGATTGTCCTAGTTTGGTCAGATAACATATTGCTAAGGCTTTTGATTGGATTTATTTTTTTTGTTTTGTTTTGTTTGTTTGTTTGTTTATTTATTTGTTTATGGTAACGGATCAAACTAGGGACTTTGTGCTTGCCAGGCAGGGCTTATGCCATAAAGCTATCTCTTTGGCCCTCTTAAAAGTATTTTTAAAACTCTCAACAAATGACCTATATAATATGATACAGCTAATCCTAGATGTTTGTCTTGGAAAGATAAAAAATTCTCTCAAAAACTTGTATGTGGGCCAGTGCGACAGCTCAGCTGAGCTGGCTATCAAGCCTGGGTGTTGTGACACATGCCTACAATTCCAGCATGGGGGAGGCTGAAAACAGGAGGATCACTACAAGTCCAAGCTGTGTAGTGAGACCATGTACCAAATACATTCAAACAAACAAATAAATAAATAAATATGGCTCCTCTACCTGGGATTTTGCAGCCTTTAGACATTGTTATGCTTTATAAACTACGCAGTTGGTGGCACTTATTTGCAGCACAAGAATGCTGCCAACCAGGTGACCGAAAGGCTTCATCCTTGCTTCAACTCCTCCTCTACCTCCCTAAAGGTTACGAAGGAAAGAGGCATATGTTTTGGTGAAATTCAGAGCAATCCACAGACTAATTTTCGGTTAGATCAAAGTCATCTATTACAGCTTATATCTAGAAAGCCCCCAAAGCTATGTATAGTCATAGGTAGTAGCTTTCCAGTGGTACCTGGATATGAGGTATGTGCTTCTGGGATCAAGCACATGATGCTGGGATTGATTAATGGTGATTCTAGGATTAAGGATACCTCACCCTGGCTGTGAGTGCTACCCACTCTTAAGGTGGGAGTCTGGGGAAGATATAAGGGATGCAAAGAGAATCACAGCTGGTCTCTCTTGACTACTGCTGCTGCTGGTCTTCTGCTGCCTGCTGTCCTTCAGTGCCTTTCTGCCATGCCAACCTGCCTTGGAGACAGCCAGTTATGGGCTAAAAACCCTACAGACTTTGAGCCAAAACAAACTTACTCCTTGAACCTTTGCTATAAATTATTTTGACTCAACAATGGAAAAAATTAAAAAAAACTAAAACAGCACCACAAAATTCATCTCAGAAAATAAACCATTACCTTCCTATTGACACTCCTACAGAGATAGGCTAATAATCTGTTGGACAAATACAATACTGCTGATATGAATAAATACAAGAGAGAACATGCCAGAAATTCTAGCAAGGAGCATAAAATCATTCATGAGGACAATGTGTTCATTCTTGGTTGTCCTAATTAGATGTTACTCTGCTGAATAAGACCAGCCAACAGGCTGGGAAGTCAAGAGAAGTAGGCCATTCCATTTGTACGTGTGGGTGTGGCTCCATCGCAGGTAGATGTTCTTACTAAGAAGCCATGTGGTAATGTGTCCTCAGGGAGGGAGGCCATTACTGTCCCCTGTACAGAGGGCTGAAGCTGAGCCAATCCCCACACAGATCTTCATCACTGTCATTGTATCACAACCTATAACCTCATTCCTGTGGTCACCTAGGAGATAGACAAAGTTCCAAGGCAGAGAACTTCATCCTCATACATCCATCCCAATGGTGGAAATTTAAGAAGGGTTTCATGCTGTTCTTCCATGGATCTATGCCCTATTTTTTTGTAGTATTCCTTTTTTTCCTGGTTGATAATCTTTTTGATGTGATAGGTAAGCCCATAAAAGATTGTAACTCTCTTGGGAAGCCTTAGGGCACAGAGTAAGTGACAGAATGTATGTATGGAAGGAGAGGGAGGATGTTTCTGATACTGCAAACTATCTCCTCTGGTTTCCAAGATCCAGTGACTGGATGCTGGGAGGTCTTAGAAATCACAAAATTATATATGGGCTTTAAGCATGTGGAAGCACTTCCAGCCTGATTGACTTGAGTGAGTGTAACAAGCCATGGTAGCCATGTGAGGAAGGCTGAGGAATGTGAAGATATGTGGCCAAATTTGCAGATGATGGACTTTGGCAAGGGGTGCTTGGCTTTAGAGTTCTTTAGATGCAGGAGATCTCAGTATCAGAATATCTGTGAAGACAAAGAGGGTAGTGTAATAAAGATAAATACAGATCATCTTGGAAAGCCAAGTAAGGGTATTATGTCCCTCACCTCTAGGGTCTTTTTACCACACTTTGATAATTTTGCAGACTGTGCTGGATACTGGAGCATTCTGGGCTTAACACAAAGCCCAATAAAGCATACCATCATCGTTTATATAGTTTTCATCACAACTCCTAAGAAAAGGTTTTTGAAACTTTCTGAAGGTAGCCATAATAATAAGTGTGTTGTAAAAAAGACACAGTATTTTGTGGAAGATTAATGATAACGGGACTTTTACCATAATTGTTGGTTAAATAGTCACCATATATTCTGATCTTGTTGCATGCATTATAATGAAAATAATGAAGTGGGCTAGCAAATGCCTCAGACTTTACATAAGATTAGTGAGACTCATGTATTTGTGCAAATGACTCTGATAATATTTTTGAGATATATATATGTATAGAAGAGGGTTAGGACAGATATACAGCTACTCTCTCTTAGTTCACTGAGAATTAAAGTTTTTACGAATATTGTTTAGACAAGATATTATGTCTGTATCTTGTCCTCTGAATAATTACCGTGAAGACAATATGAAATATATTAATTATTGTAACCATCCTACTAACCTGATTTGAAACTGTTTCATTGCTATTTTATCTTTCTTTTCTCATTAAAATGAATTTATAAAGATTAATATATCAGGGGACCTCTACTTCGGGCCCCCTCTGGGACAGGAGTTCCCTTCCCTCTAATAAGTATATTCTTCTCCAAAAAAGTATTAAAGTTTACAACTAAATTTAATTAAATAAAAAATATTTTTCAGACAAGTCTTTGTCCATAGATTCCAAAGTCAGAAAAGTGATGGATTTAAAGAGGAAAACGATGGAGCTTGCCTGAAACTTCTTATTCCAATAGTTTATGAATGGACATTTTACCCAAGGAAAGGCAAACAGACATCGATTTATGACCTGAACACCTCCAGTAACCAAGAAAGGAAAGGGGAAGTGGGTATAGCTGCCCTTCTAAGACTTCAGTACATGAGCAGGTGTACTTTCATATAGTGCTCTCTTTTCACTGCATTTGTCAGGGTCCTCCGTGTCCTCACAGGTACAGTAATTCAGGGATCTGTAGGTTGTATCCTCCTACCGGTGGTTCTCTTAACCTTTCTAATACCGTGACCCCACAATACAGTTCTTCATGTTGCAGTGACCCCAAACCAAAAAATAATTTTGGTGGCTACTTCAAAACTGTAATTTTGCTACACTTATGATTCGGAATGGCTTTAGGCGACCCCTGTGTTTTAGTCGTTTGACCCCTGCCAGGGTCGTGACCCACAGGTTGAGAACCGCTGTCCTACACTATTTACAATACTGACACTGCTAACAATTTGTGCTGCTAAGACTCTATTTCCAAAAATTTAAATGGCAGGTTTTTCAAATATCAACTGGATTTCATAATAATTTTTTGAACCAAAATGTGGAGAGTTTCATGAACTATTAAAATGTAAGCATTTTGGAGACATTTCCTTACATTATTCTCACCGTCACTTCTAGTACAATGAGTTGATTTGTCTTATAAGTAGTGCTTTGGGCTAGATGAGAAGAGATTTTCTTATAAACAGAATATTAGAGCTAACAGGATTGGTGCTGATACAAATAATATTAACTATAACCCTCTTAATTAGCCAATACAAATAAAAAGTCTGTCTTCTTTTTGTTGTGTAAATAAAACAAGCATTGCAAGTTCTTTGATGACTACTGACTTCTAAATCTTATGGAACAGCAACTATTAGGGATGATTTGTGAACATTGGCATTGTCTGCAGAAGTATTTGAAAAAATCACGAAGAATGACTTAGTGTTTCATTGGGAGATGGACAAGCTCGATCTATTGCCTTTGTTCTCATTTATTGTGTATTTATCTTGTGAAACAATAATTTCCCGGGACAACTATTTGCTAGACTTTGGGTCAAAAGTCATGCTGTCCTATGCTAGTAAGACTACTCTGTTTCAAGGTAAAAGAAAAGTTCAGTTTTTTTGCCCCTTGCTATACTCTAAGATCAATATTTTCCTTCTCCTGGGTCATAGACATAACCAAGAAACTTCTTTGTTGTTTCAGTGTGTTCTATGGAGTCACCAAGGAAAGAAGTTCTTAGAGAAAAGGAAAATGGGAGAGAAAATGAGACTCAGTAACTGTGGAAATGAAAGGAGAGCCCCAAGCTTCCAGGACTGAGGTCTGTCCTCCTGCAATATCTGTTTGAGAATAACCGAGCTTATAATGAATCAGCTGCATCATTGCATCAATTCAAGAGATCTGAGATGTATTATCTATGCTTATCATGGAAAAAGAATATGGTAAATATTTCAAAAACTTTTCACAAAATTCTATTTGGAAGGAAGTTTTTGTTAAATTTCTGGATTATTTCATTCTTTTATTCAATCCAAATCTCAGTCCAACTTTCTCAGGTAAAACCACAGGTGAACAAAAGACCATCTTCTGCTGCTCAAGCAACTTGAGGAGTCATTCCTACAGGTGAGTAAAATGTCGTGACCACTCTAGAACTAACCCATGTCTGAATCCAAAGGGATAGCTTTTCTCTTTTTTCAGGATGATACTACAGCAATATGAATTGAACATTCTAAAATGCTCTGTCCTTGTTATATTGTTTTCCTGTATGAATGCTGTAATATTTGAAACAATAATACAGTAGAATACAGTGCTCTGGGGAAGGAATTGCTGCAGATTTTCTTTTCCTATTCAAAATTTGATGGCTCCTATGTTGCTTAGCTCTCTATCCCTGTGCCAAATGCATGATCCTTGCCTCTATTCTCAGGTTCAGAGGATACAGTGCATGCCTAAGGGTCCCACTGCTTTCTGTCTCTGGTAACACTGCACACCATGGGGCAACTGCATGGCAGAGCAAGAACAATTCTCTCCTAGTCAGCAAGTGAAAGAGAGGGCACGGGCACATGAGGTCCCTCTATCACCTTCAAGAACAAGATTCCAATTATTTGAAAGCCTCCCACTAGGCCATCCCCCTTAAAATTTCTACAACTCTCCAATAGTGTCAAGTGGGGAATAAGCCACAGGCCTTTGGGGAACACTTGTACAAACCTAAGCTACAGTCAAAATGGATCAAATATTAAAACAGAAACACTAAATCCCTTAGAGGAAAATATAGGTAGAAATCTTAAAGACATAGGGGGAGGTAGAGAGTTCGTGAGCAAAAACCAAACCGCATGGGAAATAATTCAGTTAACAACTGGGATCTCATCTTTCTCAAAATATTGTGAACTTCAAAAGAAATCTCCAACAGAGTAAAAAGAAAACCCACAAACTGGGAAAACATTATAGCCAACTGTCCTGCCAACCAAAGTCTTCTATTTAGAACATATAAAGAATTTTTTAAAAATAAGGCCCCCCAAAATTCAAAGACCCAGTACAAAAGTGGGCATCTGATATGAATATACACTTCTCAGAGGAAGAAATGCAAATGGCACAGAAATATATAAGAAAATGTTCAACATCACTGGTTGTTTGCGAAATGCGAATTAAAACAATGCTGAGGTTCCACCTCACCTCAGAAAGAATGGCTATCATCAAGAAACCAGCTAATAACAAATACTAAAGGGATGCTGGGGAAAAACAAACCCTTTTTCACTGTTGGTGGGAGTGCAGACTGGGACAAACACTGTGGAAATCATTGTGGAGATTTGTCAGAAAACTAGGATTGGAGGCCCCGTTCAATGCAGCTATTCACCTCCTAAGTATTTTTCCAGAGGAGCTATAAACCTTATACCACAGTGTTAAATGCACATCCATGTTTATTTATCTGGTGCAAGGTGTCACTATGCATCTCTGACTCCTAGTGATCCTCCAGTTTTCAGCCTCCCCAGCACTGCAATTACAGGCATACACTACCATGCCCAGATGTGGTGGCCTGCTCAGCACACCTGGAGGTGGGGCAGGCACAGCATGTAGTGCTGGAACTCAGTCCCTATCCTTACACTTGCCTAAGTAGGTCCTTGGTCTGCTGAGCTATCTCACTGGCTCTGCACCCATGTTTATAGCAGTGCAATTTGTCAGCTAAATCTTGGAGGCAACCCAAATGTCCATCAACTGAGCAATGGATAAAGAAGATGCGGTATTTTTATACAATGGATCATTATTCTGCTATACAAAGGACAAATTTGAGGCTTTTATTGGTAAATGGATGCAACTAAAAACCATGCTCTCAAGTGAAATAAATTAGATCTGCATGTGCAAACATGTATTATCTATCTCCTTAGTGTGAGAACCTGAAAGAGAAAATCTGAAGAGTACAATAGATATTGGAAAAATAGAAAGAACCTGTTCAAAAGGAAGGACCTACTGAGTTGAGAAGGGCAGGAGAGGGAGTGGGGGAAAGAGATATATTTATGCATGTGCACAGGATGGTTTAAATAACTGTACTGTGGATTTCTGCTCATCTATGGAAAGGAGCAGATAATGCTTAATTTGTTTTGTCTCCATTTTTCAATTCTTTGCCTTTTTTGTCTTTTTTTTTTTTTTTTACATTTTGTTTTATTTATTTTGTTTTATTTTTTTTTCTTGTTTCAGAACTTTTGTTTGTTTGTTTATTTATTTATTTTTGTTGCCGGCTCAGCCTGCCCTGAGGGCAGGGCTGACGCAGCATGTGGTGCCGGGGATGGAACCGTGGTCCCTGCAGCCGCCTAAGCTTTCTTGAACAGGCGCTTTAGACCACTGAGCCATACTGCTGGGCCCCCAAAGAGTATTTATTTATTTATTTATTTATTTATTTATTTATTTATTTATTAAAGGAATCAGGGATCAAACTCAGGACCTTGTGCTTGCCAAGCTAGCATTTATTCTACTGAGCTATCTTTCAAGCACCCCCTTTTTGTCTTCTTAATTCCTTATATGTTTCTTTTCTAATTTTGCATGCATATATCTGGAAATATAAAAAACTAATTGGAAAACAAATTATACAATACAACAAATACTATAAAATTCGTAGTTTTGTTTAGTGTAATTCTGTATCATTTGTAAATTTTCTGTTTTGATGTTATTTTTGTCCTCTTTAATAAAGAAAAAGATTTAAAAAATACCAACTTCCAAAATGTTACCTGTTAGCCAGTGAAAAATAATTATCTCTCCTTTTTTTTTTTTTTTATCTCTCCTTTCTCATTGCAGATGTTCTTATATAAGTTCCACCATATAATTCACTGTCATGTTTATATCTTGTATATTTTTCTGTGGTTGCTCTTTCTCTCTGGCCATTCTTTTAATTATATGCGCTAAGTGGGTTATGATGGATTATTATGCCATCCATGTGGAAATCTCGAGTTGAATTATTGGAGGTATAATAGTGACTGCAGGTAGAGAGTCAGAGGGAGTGAGAACAGGAAGAATGAAAAGAGGGAAGAAGGAAGGGAGAGAGAGGAGGAAAGGAGAAACAGAAATAGCCAGAGGCAGAGAAACACAGATCTCACAGAATAGTTTTCATGTGAGATGAATTTTTTGTTTTAGAAATATAAATCTTCTGGTTCTGAGCGTGCCGGGCCGTGGGGGCAGCATGGAGGTAGCGGCGGCCGTGCTCCCCCGGGGCGGCAGGCGCTCCCCGCAGAGGCAGCTGACCGGTGCCAGACTGTGCTGAGTCCCCGCCGCCTGTGTCCCCGGGCGCCATGCTGGCCTGGCGGGTGGCGCGCGGCCCTTGCGGGGCCCTGCGCGGGGCGGCTGGGGCCCGGCCGGGCCGGGGGCGCGTGCTCGGGGTCCTGCTGTCCGCGGCCCGCGGTCCCGGCTGCCTGGCATGGCTGCGGCCCGCTGCGCTCGTCCTGCGCCTGCCGGTGCCCGGCCCGCGGCACCACGGCTCGTGCGCGGGGAAGGCGGCCCCGGGTCCCCAGGCGGAGAGCCCGGGCGGTCGGTGGGGCCCGGCGAGCGCCGCCAGCACGTATGAAAATCCATGGACAATTCTAAATATGTTGTCAATGACAAGGATTGGCTTGGCCCCACTTTTGGGTTATTTGATTATTGAAGATTTTAATGTTGCACTAGGAGTTTTTGCTTTAGCTGGACTCACTGATTTGTTGGGTGGATTTATTGCTCGAAACTGGGCCAATTAAAAATCAGCTTTGGGAAGTGCTCTTGATCCACTTGCTGATAAAGTACTTATCAGTGTGTTATATATTAGCTTGACCTATGCAGATCTTATTCCAGTTCCACTTACTTATATGATAATTTCAAGAGATGTAATGTTGATTGCTGCTGTTTTTTATGTCCGATATCGAACCCTCCCAACACCGTGAACGCTAGCTAAATATTTCAATCCTTGCTATGCCACTGCTAGGTTAAAACCAACATTCATCAGCAAGGTGAATACAGCGGTCCAGTTAATCTTGGTAGCAGCTTCTTTGGCAGCTCCAGTTTTCAACTACATTGATAGCATTTAACTTCAGATACTGTGGTGTTTTACAGCTTTTACTACAGCTGCTTCAGCTTACAGTTATTACCATTATGGTCGGAAAACTGTTCAGGTGATCAAAGACAGATGAAAGCCACCGTCACATTCGCAGGGAAGCAGTGGACGTGGACGATGGTGGCAATGCCAGCAGAAATCCACAGGCGCTTCCCATGTTCCTGCTCAGCCTGCAAAGGGACCTATCTGCGCAAACCATGTCATCAGAATGGCAGCCGTGTGCATGGCATAGAAGCTTGTTCATGGGTGTATGCAAAATTTCCAAATGTATTTTTAAAATATAAGTAAAACTATAATTTAGAATTTTTAATCTGAGATTTCTTGATTAATTTGTAAGAAATAATTCCAATTACTATCAGTCTTTTCTATTTGTTTTTTTAAAAAAACATCTCAGCATGGAAACTGAAAAGTTGACACCCCTAAGTAGACAGCAGATTGTTCACAAAACAGTAGTGAATTTATCGGGATTAAATAGGCATCGACACATACCCTACACAATCTGGAGATGTTTGTTTTTTAAATGTACTCTACCAGTTTCTGTGGCTATTTGATCATTTAGAATGAGAATAAAGTTAGCTATGGGTGAAGTAAAGACATTTAAAATGTAGTAAGTTTGAAATTGAGTAAGCTCACCCAAAATAGATGGTATTGAAATTCACTTCCAGAAGTCTTCCACCCTCTCAAGGTGCCTAACTGTCCACGTCTGCGGTGGTAAGTAGTTGATGGTCAAGGACACGGCCGAGACCTTTTCTCTCCAATGCCGAAAGTTATTTCCACAGTCACTGCTTTTCAAGCACAGCAGGGTTTCTGTGATACTGGAAGCTGTACACATGTTATGTAAATAATATGAAACTGTATATTTTTCAAAAGTTTTTAAACTTTTGGAGACTCTTTTGTTAAGATACTAAAGAAAAGTGATGGGAAAACAAAAAAAAAAAATAAATCGTCTGGTCCTGTCATTATAATTATATTAGAGATTTCTGTATGAAATAGAATGCTAAGATATTTTGGAAACATTCATTGTCTGATAGCAATGACAGTTTGTGATATGGAATCAAATATTATAAATTCATTTTAAGATATTCAAATTAGACATGTGATATTAGTCTTGTATCTACTTCTCTTTTGGGGTATGTATTATTTTCCATGCTTATTTATTTTTTTCTTCATATGCCCCTTAGTTTTCTAGAGGCACATTTTTTTCTTTCAAACTTTCTATTTTATTTTTCTTTGCTTTTATTAATTTTATTTTCGGGGGGAAATTGTAAGTCATTCTTCCTATTAACTTCATTTGGAGGCTTATTTCTGTCTTTCTGTTACTTTGCCTCCTAAGACTATTTCTTACTGAGTAATTTCTTTTATACTCTGGTCTACCTGTCTGACACATTTCTTGCCAATACTTTCCATTCTTTGTGTTTCCCCACTTACAAGGAGAGAATGAAACTTTATGACACTCTTATCCCATTCCCTACAATGTAATTTGTTCCAAGGAAGTGTAAAAGTCAAGGAGACCAAGGACTTTAAAGTCAGACATCAAACTAACAGTTGCTTAGCTGTTTAAAGCAGAAAGTGGTTTGCTATAGAAGGTATAAGTAGGTTTTTTTTTTTCATGAAAAAAATTCCAAAACTTTCAGGAAGCCACTGGTAAATATTCCTATGCTGTATCACAAAGGTTACTTTTTTTCAGTGTGCGAAGTGCAAAGTGCAAAACTCCCCAGAAAACAGTTACACAAGCCCAGGTACTTCCTGTGAGGATGGTAATAAATAGTTTCTAGCCCTACACACAGCCACTCCAGAAGCACACAGAGGAAGGCAGGGGTGATTGGGAGGGCTGATGTAGAAGGAACACAGCTCGGTTGCTACTCTGTGTAAAAGGGACTTTGCTTTTATATAGCAGGGACCCGGTGCTCACACCACAGGATTCCTCTCACTACTCTACTGCTGCTCTTCACAGTACATCCTCAGATTGCCTCATCAGGACTGCTTAACTTTGGCAAAGATCCTCTTAGAATCAATTTCGTGTGTGAAATCCATCTTAGCTTTGTAAAAGTACACTATAGTTACAATAATTCTCATTGGGTTTCTCCAAGTTCTTTACAATTTACTCTTATGTATCTTCACATCAAAATTTCAGTCTTAATGTTTTACCTTGGAAACCATTACTCTTTAAATATGCTTTCTACCTAATAACATGGGAAGAAAGTTAAATAGAGACCACATTTGTAGTGCAGACTACCTTGTGCTGTGTTTGCTGTTTGAGGAACCCTCTCATGTGGCAAAAGGAAGTTACTCACTGAGGGAAAACTGAATAAACAAAGCTATTTCCCAAAACGATTACATGGTCTTATCTGATACGTGCTGAGCCACTGAGATACAGACATAAACATATCCTCTACTCACGTTCTTGACCAGTGACCTGCAAAACTGCAGTAGCTGGAATGTTTCACAGTTGGGCCATCAGTTAAAGGTTTGAGCTCCACAGTGATGATGCTAGGGTTTAGTCAAACGGGTAAGAGGTGATATTGACTAAAATCAATTCTTTATCAAACTGAATCTCTGTACAAATTGAGACTAAAGAGTCAAGCTTTATTCTATAAGTGACTTATTTGTTGCTAAGTTTTCAGAGTCCATTAAGAATTTCTCAATGATTTCAGAAAAAAAAAAAATGACTTCAACTTTGTATCATTCAGTGAATGAGATTATGGAGTAAACACTGAGCACATTTTGAATTCTTAGGCAGCATCATGGTGGCATTTTTTGTGCTTTGGGTGAGAAATACAGAACTTGTAGATTTTGAGAGCAAGCACATATTGTGCACATAGCAGAGAGACTTTGAGCATGAGGGCCTCTGGACATGAAATGGAAAAAGTTGGGAAACTGCAAACTTTATGACACATTACCACTGCATTGGTTGTGCTATGCTGCTTCCTTAGAGAAAGGTTAGCAGTAATTGGGATCAGTGTATCCAGCTGCAGTACAGTTATTCTGTGGCAGTGGGCTTCAAATCTCTAGGAAGTGACTTTGATCATAAGACAGGGTTTGTTGCTGTTATCTTCAGAAATGGGGAGGATGGATTGCTTTACAGTCTTGGAAAATGTCAGGGCGGTCCGTGTATTGGCTAGAAATGTGGAAAAGCTGGGTCCAGTGATATTCCTCTTGTGAGCAAGAACCTGCTCTGCTACAAGAGGAGGTTATAGGTTAGCTGTCTTCACACTCCATTTCCAGAATTGCTGCCAAGGAAACGTGTTCTTGTGATGTTTACAGCACCCACTGCCTGGTGCTCTGTTTAACATAGAAAAAAAAAAATACAACTTCCTTATTGACACATTACTTGGGAAACAGCACCACATTCCTAACATAAATAACTGTGGTAAGACAGAGGGTGCCAGAGCTTCTAGGAAAGGATGTAGAATTTCTCCAAAGCTCAGCTGAGGCTGATTTTCTGTGTCCTTTGGTTTAGCAAGATGTCCTACCTGTATGTCACATAAGACTTCACATGAGCCTTGTCTGTAATCCATAATCCATTTGTCCCCAGGGTTACACATGAAAGGCCTGTAGAAATGACCAGGTGTCCTTTCATAGCTTCTCTTCCAACCAGATATGTCCAGCACCTCATCTCCCTCAAGACAGCCACAGCAGAGCTGCAGGCAAGTGGCTGACACTGCTGTAGCCTCTGTGAGACCCAGAAGCTACCACATGCTGAACCTGACAGGCCTGCACTGTGGATTTCTACTCTCACAAATGACTTATGTCTTCCCAACTGGCTAGCATATCATATGAAAGAGCACAGAAGTGGTTGTTGTTACTCATAAAATAAGGAGTGGGAAGTGGAGGGATAGGAAGACTTGAACGCTGCATCCGTGATTGATGAAAGGAAGGCAGAGTTTTAATGTTGCATAGACTCAAGGGCCATGTGTAGAGTGAACATTCCTCTAGGCATTCATAAATTTTGTCCTAGTCATGAATAGGCATGAGACATATCCAACTAAATCAAAGCAGTTATTTATTGTCTAGCACTGGTCTGCAAACAATCCTGTCATAGCTTACATCTAAATGTCTTCCCAAGGCCTCATGTTCTCCTAGGTGGAAGTTTAGGGAGAGGACAGAATCATGGTTGAGATACTGGATCCCAGTGTGTGACAATTGAATTAGCCCACCAATTGGTTCAGCAGAGTTGTGGGTGATGGACTTACTGAAGAACCAACCAACAGGCTGGTAGCCTGGATGAAATAGGAAGGGGAAAAAGGAAGGCAAGTTGCTTGTCCTCTTCTGAGCCATCCTGTCTTAAAACCACATGTGTACTGACTGAAACTTCCACAAACTGTGACTTCATATAATCTTCCCCCTTTAAGCCATTAATGTCAGGTACATTGTCCCAAAAACAAAAAATTACTAAAACAAATACATATTGATTTCATTTCTAAATTCCAGCGTTCTATCACCAATCCCAAACCTGTTTTCTTGTCTCTTTCATTTCCATTATTATCTAAGTGCGTTATTTATTGGACTTGTCATCTAGTTTCTTTTCTTCCTTTCACTTGTCAGCCCCTCCTTATCTTCTCTTTCCTGCCTGTAACGTTTATATGCTCTTATAATAAACTACAGACATCCTCTTGCCTTGCTGAATGATTCCTTGGCTTTATAGACATCTCACTACATCAACATGACTGTGTGTGTGTCAAATACAGGATAAGCCTAATAGTTGTCCTCTTTCAAGTGAGTTACCAAAATAGAAATTCACTACAAAAAAGTTTATCTAGTGTCATTAAAAACATATTATAGAATTCTGCTGAACCCTCAGTTCTGAAAATCTTATTTTTTCTTTAGTCCTCATCTTTTATTATTTTGTTAAATGTT
>PVJA010018599.1:0-39629 GCA_004027025.1 Myocastor coypus | reverse complement strand
GGGTGATATATATATATATATATTTATATTTATATATCAGAGCAGAGGAGAAATGAGCCATGGACCACATATATATCAATATATTTTCAAGATATATATATAGATAGATAGAGATATAGATATAGATATAATCAATGTTATGTTTTAAAAAAGCCTGGAAGGAAAAAGAGTAATAGTTGTTACAAAATGCTCCCACTGAGCTGGAAAAGATGCCACAAGCCAGGGTCCCAGTCTGCCCACCGTCTCCCCAGTGCCTGCCTTTGTGACCCTAGGAGCTGTCAGGCAGAAGCAGCAAGGTGACAGTCCATATGCGTGAGCTCAGAAGTGGGCAAAAGTCACCCATCTTCTCAGCCTGGCATCTTGGTGTTTCAGGTGTGGGGTACAGTAATCAACACCGGGCTTTCAGCAGTCCTAAAAATAGTGCTTCACCTGCTGCTGCTTTTTCCATTGGTTGCAAAGGCTATTGTTTATTTGAGCAGATGGAAAAGAAGCTGTGAAAAGCCGTTCGCGTGGTACAGACGGCAGTAGGGAGAGGCACAGGCATGGGTAGTATGCTAATGAAAGGGGCTGGGGCAATTAGCTCGGCTGCTTACACAAGATCTTTCTTCTCCCCAGCCCCTGTCAGAACGCTGATCCAGGGCTCCCGGGGCCAGCATGCTCATTTGGACCCGCGTCTCTGTGAGCACGGCGTGAGCTTTTCCATTAGGCCGCGTCGCCATCCGAGTCTGCAGTCCTGAGAACTCGGGCTTTCCTTTCCTGTGTGGCGTGGTACCTGAGAAGCTCTTAGTTCCTGGGTTAGAGCTTGGGAAAGGAAATCAACCGCCACTTAGGGTTTGGGAGGCAGCTGCCACCCAACTCAGCTGGAAACGCTCACCAGGGACTGAGGGTCTTTCAGGGAGGGCAGGGGAAGGGTGTGGGCTCTCTGGGGTCCCAGTTTCTGCTGGCCCTGGATGGGCACTTTGCTTCTTCCTCTGAGCCGCTGACCACAAAGATAGAAGCAAGCAAATCCTCCGCTTGGTCATGAGTTTCCTCTGTGAATAGGCCACTCTCCCGGGTGCTGACTACGGAATTCCACGTTCCCGCAAGCCCCAGCTGGAGCACGCCGCACCTTCGGCAGCGCCCCAACCCAGCGCCAATGAGAAAAACACTGAGGTTCATTCCACATTAAATTAGCTAGCGAATAGCGCTCCGTCACCAAGCAGGAGACAGCAGGGTCACAACAGCCACTGCTCGGCCCCCAAGAAGCCATTGCCCACACAGGTGACCTCTCTCCCTGCTTCTGCGGTGGCTTGGCGTTCGCGACCCGACGTGTGCTTCGCACCTCCTGCCACCTGATTCTTCTAAAAGCAAGATGCACCACAGCAGAAGGAAAACGGGAGACGAGGGCAGGCTCGTGGCTGAGATGCCTCGGTGTAAAATTCACTGCGCCACAAAAGCCACAAGCCAGAACTCCGTGAGGAAGCTGGGCACGGTTGTCTTCACTCCAGAGTTGGAGGGAGGTTCGGCAAAAGGATGCAGGAGCATTTTAGGCTTATCTCAGTACTAATAATAAGAGCTTCTCTTTACAGAAAAATAATCATTTTGCATATTCCATCCCAGATGTATTTTGTCTGGTTTGTTACCTGCGGTTGTAGCAGTTGAACTCTTTCCCAAGAAGGCTCTGAAATCTGATTCCCCAGCACACGGGGACTGCATTGGCCTGTGCCTAGGACAGGTCTCAGATCTGGGATTGGAGTACAAAATTCCAAGCCCAGGCAGTTCCTCCTACCGGAGACGACCATCGGGAAAACATACCTTAGGTGCCTGAGGTTGGATCCGCGCACCTGCACAAGGCAACTGCACCTCGATGGCGCACCTTCTTGAGGTCACGTTAACAAAAGCACCAACGTGCCACTTTGCATGAGGAAACATTAGATTTTAACCCAGCTGGACTGCACAGTCTCAAACACCATGAAAACAAAATTTAAAAATGCACATTAATGTCAGGAATCCTGATTAAGACAGTATCTAGCCACTGTTAGGACATTTTTAGTTATCAGTACTGACATGAATCTAATAAAATGAACAAAGCAGCTGGTATTACCCCATTGTCTTGCATTTGGTACATTATATATAAGCATGTGCATAGCTGACTCTGCCCCCGCCCCCTAGCAAGTACAAGGAACGTGCTGGGTTTTGGGTCTCGGGTGTCCCTCAAAGGTCCAGTGGCAAAAGCTTGGTCCTAGGGTGGTATTAACAGGAAGTGTGGCCTGGTCGGGGGTCTTTAAGTCCCAAGGGGGCTCCCTGGAAGAGGACAGTCCTGGACCCCACCCCATCTCTCCTCTTCCTTTCTTTCACTTCTGGTGGCCACCGGCAGGGCAGTTTGTGCTCCACCGGGAGGTCCCACCATGCTGTGCCGCCTCACCAGACCTACAAGCCACGGGGGCCACAAACCATGGGCTCAAAGCATGAATCCAAAGAAACCAGTTCTCCTGGGCAGCTGCTTGTCTCGGGTATTTGTTATTACAGGAAAGCTGCTGACACCAGGAATCATCCAGAAGCTGGCAGAGGCAGAGCAGGGTCCTCCGCTAACACGGCAGGAGGGAGGGCCGACCTGCCCATCCCTTGGTTTCCATCTGTGCCTCCAGAACCATGAGAGATGTAGCCGACTGAAAGCGCTCAGTGTGTGGACATTCGTTACACTAGAGCTAAGAAGTCGGTACAAGCATACTGGCTATTGATGAAGTAAATTGTGAGAAGCTATCCTTCATCCGTGGTTACGAAGAGTCTCCTGCAGTCAGTATCATCTCTCTTGTGGCCAGAAGCAGAAGCCTGCAGATTAAAGAAACCTAGGTTCCATCCAGGTTCTGACAGTTACTGTGTGACCTTGAACATATTTCATAACCTCTCTGTGCCTTAGTGTTAGCTCTAAAAAGCTGGGTGGTGGAAACACTGCCTGCCAGTGCTGCTGGAGATGAATGAGACCACCTCTGTCAAGGAGCATGGCGCGAGGCAGGGACACGGCGGCACGTATTCCCTACCCCAGCATGGGCTGATGGCCAACTCAGCCTGCCGCAGTGTGTGCTGGGAACTGAGGGCAGCCGGGAAGAGCGATCGCCGTCAGGCATGCGCAGAGGCCAACAGCTGATGCGTGGAAGCTGTATCTCCTGGTATACTTCTTGCTAGTAACACAAATAACGGTGCCTTGGCAGCCACACTTAAATTATCTGTTTCGTTCCAGTTATCACACCTAAGCACTTATTCATTAATTCTCGCAGGAGGAGTTTAATTTCAGAAAATGTGTTTCAGAGATATTTTGACATCCCAGAGCTATGAAACTATAATGCAATTTATTTACTTTCTGAAAGACACATGAGCAGCAATATCTCTATTCTTTCCCCAGCTCTACTGAAATGTATTAAAAGTAAAAACGGTACACATTCAAGGTGCACAACATAATAATTTGATTTACATATGCACTGTGAAATGATTACCAGGCCAAGAGAATTAGCATGTCCTTGCTCACAGCCCCTATTTTCTATGTGTGTGGATGTCTTAGGAATTTGCAGGGAGGCCATACAGTATTACCCTCAAGATGCTTCACCCTTGGCTGAGAGTCCTCATTCCTTGCGGGGTTGGCTCTACCTCCTACCTGACAAGTAGGTGGTAGAGAAGATCTGTGCAGAGACAGCCTTGCTCGGGCCTGCTGGTACGCCGGACTCTCCCGGCTTCTCCAGGGAACAGCTAAAACACCCATCTGGTGGAGAAAAGCCCACCAGCTGCTCTCTTCAGTTAAACTCAAAGAAGGCTCACAACTCCCTAATTCTGAGGCCAAACTTCATGCAAAGGGAATTTCACAGGCACTTACAAGAAATGGATTCTTCGTTATAGGCCTTAAAACATTTACCCTTTCCCTGAGTAAATGACTTAAGGACAAGAAGAGGAAAAGGTAACAATGATTTAATGGGAATTAAACAGAAGATAGCTGAAGTCAAACACAAACATCTGGTCAGTCTAAGGTAAAATCTAAGATAAAATTCTGGACACATCTTTATGGTTGGGAGCCAGGGTCATACCACCTAAATTATCTGGTAAATGGAGCTGTCATATGCATGCCAGCTATAGGTATGGAGGTAACTGTCTTTAAATAAAGTTCTCTAGCTCTCGTTCTCTCAGTTGACCATACAGTCTTAACATGTGAAAGCTATATTCTAAGTATCACTGGAAGAATGTTTTTTTTTTTACTTTGCCCAAATACACCAGAGAAGTCAGCACTGCCCTTCTCACTGGATTTGCTGATCCTGTTTTGTTGTTGTTGTTGTTGTTGTTTGAAATAAAAAGGAAAGGAAGGAAGGAAGGAAGGAAGAAAGAAAGAAAGAAAGAAAGAAAGAAAGAGAAGGGCCAGCAAGCCTTTACTGACAGCTCTGGAGGATTGCCAAAGATTGCTAAAACCCTTCACTGTTCCTGTGTATTTTTTCATATTATTTGCCTAGTAATATAATTTATATTTTGCCTTTTAATTTTCACATATTTGAATTTTTATTTATTTTTTCTTATTCATTTTAATAATTTTTTTCTTTTTATTTCAATTTTAATGAGAAAAAAATAGCAATGAGACAGTTTCAAAACAGGTTAGTAGGACAGTTACAGTAATTAATACATTGCATATTGTTGTCTTCATAGTAGTTATTCAGAGTACAAAATGCAGACATGATATCTTGTCTAAGCAGTATTAGTACAAATCTCATTGAACTAAGAGAAAGTAGCTGTATATCTATCTTATTTTTTTCACTATGAAATGGTCCTTCATTTATATCCCCCTTTTTTGTTTTGATTTGTCAGAGTCAGGACATAACAGAACCTGTACTGTAATATCATGTAACTCAGTAGTATTCCAAATTTTCTGTTAATTATGCAGCTACAGAGGAAAGTGATCGATGATGCATAGTGTGCCTAAGAAGAGTCACCTAGAGAGAAAAACATTCTCTCAGGTTTCACAGAGAGAAAATTGGTCAAGCCATGGCCATTCCAGACAGCTGACACTGACCTACAAACTGCTATACATGGTTTCAGGTAAATCCTAAGGGGATTTGACTGGGGATTTTGTCAGATACAAAAGTTGCATTTTTTGTTATATAGGTCTTGCTTTCACTTGGCCTTAGCCACCTAACAGAGAAGTCTAACCACAAGGTATAAAAAGTAAAGCCATATTAATATGCTAAGCTGCCAAAGGTTCAAGACAACAACTTCTGACATTGACAGTTCTGCTGATAAACCACTGCTATTATGGGCTATGGGACTACATTGGGTTGTTTTGCTGAGTTCGGGTACCTACAATATTTGAATGGTGTTGCACCTGTTTACCGAGAGAACAGTGCAAGTTGCCCAGGGGTACATAAATGAGCCCTTCCTATCATAGGGCCTCCCAGGTCCCTACTACAAAGTCAGCATCCTTACACAGCTCTAGGAAACCTATGCAGGGCTTCTCCACATCAGCACAAATTTAAAATACAGATACCACTCATTCAAAATTTATTCATTCACAAGACTTTATTAAGCACTAACAATATCCCTATTGCTTCGGGATATTTAGGGAGGGAGGTCCATCTGTTCACCAGAGAGATCGTGGGTAAACAGATGTATTTTACTCTTTATCCACACGACAATCAATGCACAAAATCAACTGCCAAACTCCAAAAATCTAATCTAATTTTATCTTGATCTTCTATTCGAGATTCACAGATAATTAGAACCATTGTTTTTATTTCTACAGGCTATCCAGGCTGAAAATATGGATGGAATTTATGTAGTTCAGATTGTACAACACATCATTAAAAAAGAAATTATAATAGATTTTTCAAAGTAGACCTTAAAAAGACAGAACTTATAAAATTAGCCAGCTTCTTATTGAAAGAAATAAAGTACTTTTTTATTTTTAATTTGTCACCTCTCTTCATCTGAACTTTGTCCTGAAGGGTGTCATGACCTACATAGCACTGACACCCTTGCGTTTAAAATTCTGCATCAAATTGTACACAAAAAGAAAGCTCCGGATCCATGTAGGACCTAGTCTTGAACTCAGCAGTGTCACAAATGTTCAATATTTATATAGGACAGAAGTGTCACCTAATTTAACCTCACTAAGATATTTCTAATTTGTAGCCTGGTCACAAGATCTGAACTGTGGGATCTGGATCTGGGCTGACAACAGTTGTATGACCTTCATCAAACCAGTGCTTCTCCAAGTCTCTATTTGTCTAACACTAAGGTGCAGTGTGGAAAAACATTTCTTAAGTAAATTATAGAGGTTTTCCCCTCATAACTGTGTGGCGTTCGTGACCAGTCTGGTGATGTGCAAAAGCCATCATGCCTCCCAGATTAAGGAAGAAAAACTGACCTACAGAATATCTATGATTTCTCTAGAGCTGATGTCCTACAGTTGCTCAGAAGGAAAACCTGTTTTGTCTGTTAGACATACATGGTACAGTATATCATTACACCATATTAAGATATATGTCATATACTAGAGCTATAATTTGCTAATAGACTAGAACTACAATGTGATGCCAGCAGCTTAGTGTGTTCATTAGACCTGTGCTGAAGCCTTAGAAGAAGCACAAACTGAACCCAAGTAGCAGCACTGAGCTCTGACCCAGTTTTATATAGCTGACATTCTCAAGAACTTATTTCAAAGACATACAGAGGTGGTCCTTAAGTGACAAGGGTTTCATCTCTCTCGTTTCCATGAGCTATTCTAAGGGTCTGTTCTCCAGCCTAGGGGAGAGGTGACCCCATTACAGACAGGAGTGGGGAAGTTAGTGAAGGTAACACCAAGTCTCCCTAACCCACAATGCATCTCTTACAAATGACACTGACAGAGTCACCCTCATATCTGTAGCCAAACCCTGGGAGTATTTGCACAGAGTTTATAACAGCATGAGAACTGACTCTGTCCTTTAAGAGGAGGTGAGGTGACGAATCTACGAAACTTGACCAAGGAAACACTAGGCCTTCATTCAGAAATTTCCAGAACTGAATTCCCAAAGAGAAAGATATATCTTAAAACTACTTGTGTGCAGTTTGTTGAAGATCACGACTGTTACATTGCATGAAAAGAATTTTACTCAAGGAAAAATGAATAGTGAGCTAAATAATGAGAATCTTTCTGGCAACCTTGATTATCTGGTTTATTGTTTTTCTCCAACCCCCAGCCTCTTCACTACCCATTTGGTCTCCTCTCCCCATTCTCTGCTGAAAGATAAACTCCATCAGGAGAGGGTTGGCCTGTTGTATTTACTGACGAATCATAAGCAGGTTGAGCAAAGCTTCATGCAGCAAATACTTGTTGAAAGTATAAAACTAAGTTCTTTATACATGCCACAGATAACACCATGGTTATGAATGACCATTTATAACTATGCAAGTAGGTAGCTAAGTAGATCGACAGACTGACTGACTGACTGACTGACTGACTGACTGACTGATTCACAGCTATTTAGATGGCATAATTAGAGAGAGAGAGAGAGAGAGAGAGAGGGGAAGGAAGAAAGGAAGGAAGGAAGGAAGGAAGGAAGGAAGGAAGGAAGGAAGGAAGGAAGGAAGGAAGAAAGGAAGAGAACTGCTTTTCTTTCTTTCCTTTGGGAGACTGTGCCTCCCAAAATCTCCTGTCAAGAAGTCTGGAAAAAAGGTGCACATATGGTTCACTACAGCTGAATAGATAAACGCATCAAGTATTGGACCATACACCACTAAGATCGCCAACTAGCAAAAGCAGAAACTAAGCTGTGATTTTAACTACTAGGAATTAATCTCTTTACAGTTGGCCTCAAATAAAGATGACTTCGACCATAGTCCTTCATCAAATGTAAAATTTCAAAAAGATTAAAGTGAAAGCCTCAAGCCAGCCAAATAGCGAATTACAGTGCCTGCTTAGGCAGACCCAGAAACCGGTGTTCGATCCCCAGCATGTCATGCCTGCCCCACATTGGGAGCATGCTGAGCTGGGATTGAGACTGGGAATGGTGGGGCGCGCCTATAATCCCAGCTCTTGGGAGGCTAAACACAGGCAGATCACTACAAGTCCAACCTAGTAGTGAGACCCTAAATACCCTGTAGAGCCTTCCCTAAAATAAAAAAAAGAAAAGAAAAAAAGAGAGGGGGAGAGAGAGAAAGAGAGAGAGAACCAAGAAAAGAAATCAAGTATTAAGAAAAGAATCTTTTGATTCTTTTTTTTTTTTAATTTTTTTTTTTTTTCTTGTTTCAGAACCTTTGTTTTGTTTTTATTCACTCATTTTTATGGCCGGCTCAGCCCGCCCCGAGGGCAGGGCTGGCGCAGCATGTGGTGCCAGTGCCAGGGATCGAACCGCGGTCCCTGAAGCTGCCCAAGCTTTCCAAAGCAGGCACTTTAGACCACTGAGCCATCCCACTGGGCCCCAGGAAAAGAATCTTTTGATTCTTAATGCAGCATAAAGTCAATAAACAAGCACAAAGTAGCCAGAGTAGGACCAAAGTAGTGTTAACAGAACACTAAGATGTCATGGTTTTGTAGTAATTTCTCTAAGAAAAGTGGAAGAAATCCTGCCCTGCTGCATGAATTATTGGCAGAAATAACACCCCAGGGTAACATCCTCATGGACCACCAACGCTAGCAACAGGGCTTTTCTTGTCTGTGACCTCCAATAAGTTGACTGATATTTTAAGTCAATTAATATTGCATTTAGCACTGTATAGTTATGTCCAGAGGCTGATATCATGTTTTGCTATACAGGTCATGCTTAAATTTGCCTCTAACCACCCAGCAGAAAAGTTTAACCACAAGGCATAAAGTGGAAAGCTAGATTAGAATGCTGAGCTGTAGGATTATGTATACAGCTACTTTCTCTTAGTTCAGTATGAAGAAATTTGGTTGTACCAATAATAATTTGAAAAATTATAACATCTGCACCCTGTGCTCTGTATAACTAATAGGAAGACCACAATATGCATTGTATCAAACATTGAAATGTACTACTAACATGTTTTGAAACTGTCACAGGGTTATACATTGTTATTTCTTATTAAAAAGGAATAAAAATAAAAACACAACGCTAAATTTAGTCCTATTTATGGCAATTTCATGAGAGCATGCCGCATCTCAGTGTGCCGGGCTGACAAAAGCAATCAATAGTCACATTGGTTAGAGAAGAACACAATGTCATCAGAGCAACTGGGACAGACATTTCAGAGTCAGCAAAGCAAAGACATCCAAGGCCACTTCACCCCGTGCGGACGCAGCTATACTTAGTTCATTGATCCTCAGTCTCAAAGCAGCATTCGCCATGTTTTGACAGACAAAAGTAGACCAAACCCAAGGACCGAATGACCACTTCGGTGGGGCACTCACTCATCTTCCAGGTCCCATCTCAGGCTTTTCTATGCAATCAATTAATTGCTCTTATTTTGCAGATAAAATAATGGGAACTGAAGAACTTACTCAAGGCCACTGAGAAAATAAATGTCAGAACCAAACCACAGAACCAAGAATGTGGGCCCAAAGCCATGCTCTGAACCAATACAAGCACGGGATCCAGGGAAGGACATCGCTGCCCCTTTGCTTACCCTGCCCACCTGCAAGGCTAAGGTACCCTCCCTACTAGACCATGAGTAAAGGCAGCCCTCTCAGGCCTACTGACCTGGGCCACATCAGATCAATGGAGTCAAGCAAGCCAAACTCCAAAAACCTGGTAAGTGGGATCCAAAATGAATCAGCCCATGATTAAGGCACCCAACCGCGGCCCCCCCTCCCCCATACCACATCCGGTGTTCCCACATGCGCCAACCACAGCTGTGCTGCAACCTTGATGCATATAGCTTTGTTTCAGCTTGCTTCAGGGGCTCTATACTCTGTGCCCAAAATACCCTGGCCCAGCCAGGGACACTTGATGACTCCCTTTCCCCATTTCTGCCTGCCCAGAACACCCTGGCCCAGCTAAGGACATTTTATGACTCACCTTCCCCTATTCCTTGCCCTATACAGACCCTGCCTCCCCAGCCATCGCTGCTGTTCAGGTCCACTGAGCAACCCGGCACATGCTAGTTGCCATCAATAAACTTTCATGCCAGCTAACAGGAGTGTGCTCTTGTGTGCATTTGAGGGTGCCTTTTTCCTGACAGTTTTCCTGTCACCCATGACATCATGACATCAGACAGATCTGTCAGAATGGGGAAAAGATAAGGCAGACAGAACATTTGTAGTGGGGTAAACTGAAGTAAGAAGGCAGGCTGTCTCCAGGATGACCGCCCCTATTGCCCAGCACACATTGTTCTGCTCATTCTCAACTGTAGTTTCAATTGCATGAGTGGTGGATGAGGCCTAAGCTCCTTCCCTATCCAAAAACTCCACTGAGAAGAATCCACACCACACCTTCCCAGTCCTTTGCCTCAGGGAGATGCTTGATCAGTTGAACTGGGTTAGAAGCATCCTTCAATGCTCTTTTCTCTGACAAGGGATTCAGCTTTCATGTAGGAAAGCTCCAACTGTCAGACCTCCTTTGAGAAATAAAAATGGATAGAAAGAAAGAAAGAAGGAAGGAAGGAAGGAGAGAAAGAAAGAAAGAAAGAAAGAAAGAAAGAAAGAAAGAAAGAAAGAAAGAAAGAAAGAAAGAAAGGGTGATGGAAAATAAAATACAACAGGAAATACACAGCTTTCCTCCCAATCAAACCACCATTTTATGATGCTGAAAGCAAACGCATTCAAATCACTCCAAAGCCAATTTGTTTTCTATGACTTGATTCAGACAAATACCAGGACCTCTCATGCCCCTCCCTCCCGGAGTACACAAACAAGCCAAAGGCATCGCTTAGCCAAATAGTTATCTATGTGCTGCATTCTTAGCAGCATTATAATTGAGATACGTACAACCTGCACAGATGACCGAAATGAGTATAAAAATCAAACACCCCTTTTCAAAGACAGGTTTCAATGCTCATATCTTACTTTTATGAAAAAAAGAAATCCCACCGTATCACGGAAGTGAGAGGGTCCCCAGGAGTAAATCTTACAATGTGACGTAGCACCTTGACTAGACTGACTGGAAATGTGGCAAGAATTACTCACTGTGAGAAGCTCACATTTTAGAGGTGCTGACAAGCAGTGCATCCAGTGTTTCTGGAGGTTACAGGTAGTTGAAGGACAAGTGTGTAGCAATGCTTTGTCAATCTGTGGTGGCCAGCTACCACTCACAGCCAGTGAACGCCAACGCGGAGCCATCCCACATCCCATAGGTAGCCTGGGGACAGATGAAGGACTGGCCGTTGGGTGCACATTGAAAACACGACTTTGCATTTGTGGCCATCTCAAAAACTAAATCACCAAAGGCAATTCTACAACCTGTTGGCCCTAGCTGAAAATATCTCCACCCTGGATCTCTACATTCAAGGTGAGTCTTCCATTCAGAAAAGTCCTTCAAGTTCACTGGCATGGTACCAGTACTGGAATCACTTTAGTACCTCAGCTCACATTTCAGGTCTTCGCTTACACCCACTTTGAGGAAATTCATGAAATCCTGTGAGCTATCTGTTTTCAACTATAGATACTTGTAGAATACTGATTTATCCCAAACAGAATAAGTGGATCTTCTCCCAGTTTATATTTTAAGTAACCAATTTGCCCAACTCCAATACTCAAGGAAAAATACTGAAATAAACACAGTTTTTACTTAGGGACCTTTTATAAATGCTGCAAACACCAGAACAGCAAGAGTGGAGGGTCAGAGCCAGCGAGATAGCTCAGCAGACAACAGCACCTGCTTAAGCAAGCTTAGGCAAGGCAGTTATTGCAGTTTGTTGTTTTTTTTTAAGAATTTATTTTTATTTATTTATTTATTTTCTTGTTTCAGAAACTTTGTTTGTTTATTCACTCATTTTTATGGCCGGCTCAGCCCGCCCTGAGGGCAGGGCTGGCGCAGCATGTGGTGCCAGGGATCGAACCGCGGTCCCTGAAGCCGCCCAAGCTTCCCCAAGCAGGCGCTTTAGACCACTGAGCCATCTCACCGGGCCCCAGTTATTGAAGTTTGACACGCAGCATCTCATGCCACACTAGTCACACCCTCAAGGAGGCCTGAGCAGGCCAGAGTCCGGGCATGGTGGCACATGCCTGTAATCCCAGCTCTGGGGAGGCTGAAAACAGGAATGTCCAAGCTGCATGGTGAAACCCTACAATATTTGGACTGGCATCAAGTATGAAAAAGTCCTTTAGAGACTTCTCCAAATACAGTTTCTGAAACAGCAATTGAACACCCATCTTTGGCAGAACAAAACAAAAAATAGGATACAAATAAAAGAGTGGGGTGTGTGTGTGTGTGTGTGTGTGTGTGTGTGTGTGTGTGTGTGTAAAATATATATATATACATACATATATACATATATATATGACAGTTACAATAGATCTACAGCTGCTTTCTCTTAGTTCATTGAGAGGAACGGTTTGTACTAATATTGTTTAGACAAGATATCACGTCTCCATCTTGTCCTTTGAATAACTACTAGGAAGACAATAATATGCAATGTATTAATTATTGTAACTGTCATATTAACCTGTCTTGAAACTGTTCCATTGTTATTTTATCTTTTTTCTCATTAAAATGAAAGAAATAGATAATGTAGCAACCATTGTTAATTAGCCATCCCTGTTTTGAAAGTCTGGAACATGTGTATTGCTGCATGTTACCCTGTTTCTGTCATTTTTTCTATCTGTTTTTGCTTCTGTTTTCACTCTTCAAATTAAAATTTAAAAAAGAAGTAAAGAGGGGAAAAAAATCTTGCAACAACCAAGAGCATTTAAAAAAAAAAAAAAAAGAAAGGTCAAGAACTGAAGCCAGAAAACGCGTCCTCCAGGCAGGACCCTGCTCAGGGCCACGTGGGCAACTAAGCAGAGGCCAGTCAGATCTGAAGATGAGGCAACTGACCCATCCCCCGGATGAGTAAACGCACGTACAGAGAAGGTCCGAACCTGTGCTGCTCATTCCTGCTGTGCCTAGACGCTCACACCCCGCAAAGCCTCGTGTGGCCTTTCAGAAGTGGCTTGATCTAGAGTGTGTGACACTGGCATTAAAGTGTGTGGTTATGGAATTAGTCCCCTGATTGGTTTGGCATAGCTTTGGGCATGACAATGGACAGTCACCCTAGGTATGAGTGCTGCCTACCCTAAGGGTGACTGTCCTGGATAGAACTTAGGGACCAGAAAGAAAGCTGCTGTCATCGCCTGCTCCTTGAAGCCTTCTTCCTGCCACAGAGTGCTTCTTACCTTCAGTGGCCCTCTGCCATGCCTTAGAACCAACTATGAACTGAAACCTCTACAAACTGTCATCCACATAAACTTTTCTTCCTTTAACTTTGGGCGTTGGGCATTTTGTCTCAGCAACAATAAAAATAACTAGGACAGTGATAAGCCCAAGCACGTGGACTTGATCCCAAAGCCAATGACATATCTATCTCACAGGCCCCTCACACACAAAAAGACACCCAAACCAAAGCATGCCACTCTCCAATGATGAATGTATAGCTTGTTTTGGTAGAATAAGCACTTTCAGAGGCCAAAGGGCCACACAGTGGAAAGACACTTCCTGAATTGGAACCCCAGGTATCCTTCTCTGACTTAACATTTGCATGGCATTAATCCAGGAAGTCATTATCACTATATAATGTATTGAATGAGTTGGCTATGATTGCCCTTTTAGTCTTAACAATATCCAATTCTAAACATTATAAAAAAAAAAAAAAAAGAAAGAAAGAAAAACTTGGACCCTATGCCAAAAAAAATCTCATATGTAACTATTTATTCCAGTAAACAAACTCTAATTTCTTTGTCATGAAGAGCAGACTTGTAGAGTCAGATCACTCTAGTAAGGTCAAGGCTCTTTAATTTATGACCAGTCTATCAGGTCACTCACTGTTGAGTCGTACAAACTTCACAATGGCCCATTTCCTCTTTCAGGAATTATACCAGGTGCGGCTACTGCCCCTGCAGGTCTGTGTGAAACGAAAAGGATCCATGGCCACATGACCAAAGGAAAGTTATCCAACTAAGGACATGGATTCAACATAACAAGCCTTGCCAGATTTCAGGCCTTCAGTTTAAAAAGACCCATGGAAAGAAAGCTGTCGTCCCAGGAGATCCTGCGAAAGCCAGTCTTTGGGCCAAGGGTTGGTCACCACCTCCACCCATGTCCGGGCCACAGAGTGAGCTGGCCAGCCCCACTGGTCCAGTAAGAACTGAGGAAGTGGACAAGTGGCCAAAAGCTGAGATTTCAGGTAAGGCAGCAGCGGTAACAGTTAGCACACGTTAAGTAATTCTGTAGAACAATTTTTTTTTTTTTTTTTTTTTTTTGTCTTTTTGAGACAGGGTCTTGCTGTACAACTCAGGCTGGGATTGAGCTCACAAGGCCGAGGCTGGCCTTGAACTATCCTCCTGCCTCTCAGCCTCTTAAGTGCTGGGATTACAAGTGTGTGCCACCATATCTGGCTAAAACATCCATTTTAAATGCACTGTTAAAAAAGGAATACATACAGCAGCATAATTTTTAAATACTTGAACATATAAGTAAACATCAACCTCAAATAGAACATAATATTGAAGCCATGCCAAAGAACACCCCAATGCCAGCGTTTAATATTTTCACCCTACTCAACATTAGAAATCGTCTGTCAAAGCAAAGTCTAATTGTAGTTGAGGTCAAATTAAAAGAGGGCATAATGTAAGTCCCGGACAGTGCTGAAACACAGGATCATCTTTGACAAGACGGTGAGGAGAAAAATATTCCAAGGACTTCTTTCCTTCCACCATGGCTCAGTCACCTTTCCTCTCCTTCGCCTCTGCAGATCTCGACCTCTATCTGGTGTGCCTGGGTTTCTGCAGCCTGCCCAGAGCTGATCCTCGGGTTCTAACCCTGACTTATTCCTAATCACTGTGTGTGTGTCAGGCAAACATTCTCCATCACGCCTTCATCTGCCTCACTTCTACCTAAGGCCCCAGAGTGCTCAGCGCTCACCCACATTAGCTCAACATGAGCTCGAATCCAAATCCAGACTCCAGGCACCTGCCCTCCCTGCGCTCCAGGCACCTGCCCTCCCTGCGCTCCAGGCACCTGCCCTCCCTGTGCTCGGCGGAGCTTGCCCAGCCTGCTTCCTGTCGCTCCCCGTGACCTGCCTGGGTCCTCCCTGCCTTCTGCACAAGTCCTGCTCCCCACATCTGCTCAGAATGTCCATTAATGATGTTCTACCCCCCACCCCCCTTAACACTCCTTCCTTCTCCTCTGGCTCTTGTCCTTCTCTACATAATGATGAGTCCTGCACATTAGTAACCAGGGAAACTCTAGAGCAAAAAGCTATGCCCATGTCCAAAAGCAATTTGTTATGGCTCATCATGAAAAGCCCAGTTGTAGAACAAACCCCCTGAAAATATTTTATGAATAACCCAAAGACAAGACAGAAATAATAAGAGTGATAAAGGGTGAGGACCATCTTTTTAAAACCTCAGCTTAGAAGAGCCTCTATGGTTAAGCCCAAAAATTACCTCTGGGTTTCACAGCCAGGAAGGCAAAAGATGTGATATAATTCTCACATATTAAGTAGATTTTATCTGAGTTTTATCATAGGAATTCATCAACAGAGATTCAATTTCCTCAGCTGTGCACTCAAAGGAAATTTCCATGTGTAGCATTATATTAATGACATTTAACATGATGGATAATGTGCCCAATAGCTGCTTTACAGAAAGTATAAATCTGCACAGCTATTTCTTACCATGACCCTCATTGAAAACCAAAGGCATGATATTAGCCATTTAATGCCATTCTCTTGGGAGCGAGAAGGATACAGCCCAGGTGTACAGTGCTGTGGTTCTCAAATGGGGACAGCATAACCTGCTCTGCTACCGCTTATGCAGCCTGGACTTCTTAGTGGAGTCATATATAAGAGGGTGAAAACTGGGGGCCACCAGAGGCCCCGAGTGGAGGCCTACCAGTGCGGTTTCTCTAGGGATGGCGCTGATGGCCAAAAACTAGAAGTCACTCTGATCGAGGGCCACCTGGTACCGCTGTGGAGAAGCACCCCTGAGAAGAGGAACCTGGGACCATCTCTCTGCAAAGCCCTACCTCTTGAGCTCAGAAGAATGTCCAGCCCCCAGGACTCCTGTGGCTCACGGATGTGGAAAAGGCTCAGTGACCAGGAGGATCTCAGCATCCAACATCTGCCATAAGAAGCCTGGTAACAGCGCCTGCCCAGGACTGCTTTGAACCAGGGCTGTAGCAGCTGCAGCCACCCACCAGGACTCAACGGCAACAACCTTTGTTCATAGGGCAACCGAGGGGCTGAGGGGATGGGACGGCACTCTTTTTAGTTACAGAAATGCGTGTGCTCAAAATAGCACTCAGATTTGACCATTCTGCAAAGTTGCCTGGGAAAAGTGAGAAAAAGAAGCACCGTTTGAGACTGTAGAGGATTTCTGACAAATCAGTGCCTTTGAGAATGCCAGACGTCATATTTTAGTCAAAAAGCTATTGGGAGCAGACACTTCCAGTGACTGTTATATAAGTGCCCTGGATCACAAGTCCTGAGTGGCACTGTTGGCTCTTTATGTTCCCTCAGATTTCACGCTATTTAACTTTGGGGCATGGTTACCCCATTGCATTTGCCCCAGTAATTGAGTCATTTGAGGGCTATAATAGGGAGATACCTATTAAATATTTTCATAGTTTTGGGCAGGAATGTAGGTTACTAAAATGAAAGCTGAGGGGCCCGGTGGGATGGCTCAGTGGTCTAAAGTGCCTGCTTGGGAAAGCTTGGGCGGCTTCAGGGACCGCGGTTCAATCCCCAGAACCACGTGCTGCACCATCCCTGCCCTATGGGTGGGCTGAGCCGGCCACAAAAATGAGTGAATAAACAAACAAAGCTTCTGAAACAAGAAAAAAAAATAGATAAAATTTTTTTTAAAATGAAAGCTGAGATGGTTTCATATATTTTAGCATTTTTTCAGGAAGACTACACTAAGGTTGTAATAAAAATATAAAACAAAATGTCAATGTAAAAGGAAAAGGGGGAGGGAGGAAAGGGGGCAGAGAGTAAGGAAGGACAGAGGTCACCAGCTGGAGTAATCGTTGGCTTCCACATGGACAAGGTAACAATGGGCTCTGGCCTCTGCCTGGGCCTGTGGACAGCCTCATGTGCCCATGTGGCCCTGAAGGGACCCTGTGAAAGGAGCATTTGCACCAACAAGGCCACACCAAGATAACAGAAGAGATGTGTCATGCAGTGAGGGTCCTGTGACCTTGCTTCACCCAGGCATAACCGTTCGTGTGTCAGAGAGGGGTCTGAGGTCACAACATATCTACAGCTACATGGTCACGGCTTATGTCTGAAAGTCCCCCCCAAAGACTCAGGCAGTCATGGAGGAGCGCGCTTTTCTTCAGGGATGCCTGAATCTAGGGTGTGTGGCTCATCCCTGGTGCAAGGCTGGGGGTCAAGGGCGATGCGATGAAAGCAGGTGATCGCTGGCTGAGCACACTGGCTGAATCGGCCACGCCCCAGGCCCGGTAGCATGGATGCACTGTGACTGAAAGAGGCTTGTCTCCAGCTCCCCCGGCCTGCTTCTGCTGTCTTCCGCTGCCATGAACTGCTGCCCTCTGCCATGTACCACCCTGCCTTGGAGCCTGCTGAGTATGGACTGCAAGCGCCACAAACTGTGAGCTAAGTAGATGTCTCTGCATCCAGAAAAGCGGTCAAGACACACGGAGAAGCTATCACTTCTGCCATCTCCACCTCCTAATTGGAGCCCTTTCGAAAGGTCACCTTCACCTTTCATGTCTGCCAAGGAAAGGTGACCAACCAGACAGCGGATGCATCACTGCGCCCTGGAAAACGAAGGCGCAGCTTCTAATACCTTGACCCAGAAAAAAACACATATTCTTCATATAAAATAAGAACATGTCTTAGGAGCCGCTGAGACAAGAGAATAAGAAGTAGGAAAAGGATCATAAATTTTTTAAAAAAATAAACAACACAGAGCTGGAGGACTCGTACGGCACGGATACAAGAACACAGGAAATGTGCATTCCGGGATGGCTACACTCCACTCAAGTCCATCGATCCTTGCTCAAGCCGCACAAAGCAGCGCCAGTACCTCCCCAGCACAGCAAAGCTGCTGAGCCAGGGCACGGGAAAAGAAGAGCCCCCGAAGGCCCCCGTGTCACACAGAAGCCTTTAAAATTCCAGAGTAGCTGTCGCCGCAGTCCTCACCAGGCATCAGGGAATCTCGGCTATTTTCAGGCAGAAAGACCGGCGTCATTGGAAAGTTTCAGACCCGATTCATGAGCGTGGTAGGGGATATGAGAGGCCCCACCAACAGCCGCTCTTGCAGAGAGAAAGCCAGCCACGGTTTGGTGCCGTCGGGGAAAGCCCCTCACTCTGTCGTCTCCAAAGCCAGGGGTGAGGAGCCCCCCCGTGGCTTCTCAGGACTGCAGCCACGAGCCCATGAGTCACACTCCCAGAGGCCGTGTGACATTGCTGTGGGAGCTGTCCCAGCCAAGCCTACCCATCGGCACACGGGTGAGGTACGGTGAAGCCAAAGAAGGAACTGCTTAGCCTTCCTGAGAAAATTCATCATGCAAACAACAGAAGAAGCCTGAGTGGAGGACAAACACATCTGACCAAGGAACCGAAGTCTTCCAAAGAGGAGACGGAGCCACGGGGGGCCGAGTAAACAGCGCGGACAATGGCGGTTCTGCCGCAAGTCAAAGCTCGGCACGGAAGCACACCAGAACAGAAGCACTTACACTCCAAAATGCAGAGGTGGAGAACGGTACCCACCACAGCGCTGCCTGCCAGCACGGGCTCTGGAGAGGGACATGTCCTGTCCTACACTGGCCCCAAGGTGGCCACCAGGCAGGGTGGTTTCTGAGCACTTGAAACATGCCCACTCTGAACAAAGGACTGAATTTTTACCTTGATTCTTTGCTACTAGTTTAATATTAACTTAAACAGACCAAGGGGCTCAGTGGCACCAAACAGCACAGAGCTCATGATTAATTTCAGCTGAGAAAGAAGGACCTGGTAAGGACTGGCAAATTGTGGGAAGTGGTCTTAGCAGTTCCCCGTTTATGGGTCTTTCTGCTTTTGTATACTTCTTCTCTATCTCCAGTTCTTTAAATAATAAGAACGTGTTGCTTTTGTTACGAGGCAAAAATAGACACATACATACTGAAAATACGAAGAGGCCACGACAGGACAACACCGTCACTTCCGGTACCTCCCGACTGACAAGGCCATTCTGAAATCCAGCCTCAATTGGCTGGACAGTATCCAATGAAGACGTAACTGCCGGCTCACCAACAGCCGCCCCCTCCCAACGCTGCTGGTCCCAGCTGCCCACGAGCCACTCAGCGCCAGCCCACTGGCCTCCCAGGAAGCCCATCAACTTGCTGACTTGTCCCCCGATGTGAGACCTCGTTCCCAGCTCCTCCCTCTGGTTCTTTACAGCTCACTTCTAAGGCTCAGTGCCATCTCCTAGCCAGTGTTACCAGCCAGGCCTCTAGTCCTTTGTCACCTCGTTTAGCTCTCTACACAGCACTACCTGCGCTGTTCTTGTTTGTCTAGTCATGACCTGTCTCCCCACCCACTGACCCGGAAGCAGAACACAAGCTCTGGGACAGCAGGAATCCTGTAGGTCACGTTACTGCCCGGTGCTCATCAATAACAGCACCGCTGCTTAATGCCATTCAACAGGTCTGTGCTTCCTGTGTGGCTAGAGCGCTGATACTTCCCAGGACTTGGAAGAGTCTCTGCCTTTTGGGATTCTGCGTGTGGGCAAAGGGCGGGCTCCGAGGTCAAGCCGCCAGAAGTGACCTGGGTTGACGGTAGCCACCCTCGTCATTGCTCCCACCTCCTGTCTGTTATCCAAAGGGGCAATCTGGATGCTCCACGGAGCTGTGTGAGCTCGCAAGAAAGAAGAGAGGGAGCGCGCTGCGTGCAGTGCCTGGCACCCGGGAATGCCCAACACACAGGAGCCAGCGCTGCACCTTCAGGGTCCCTGCTCTGCGATAAGAAGCAGGACACGTGTGCAGACAAGTGCATCGCTGTAAAGCACAGAATCCAAACTCCGAGTGACAGCGCCTTTACTTGCTCTTCGTCCATCAACTGCTCCCAAATCCCAGAGGCTTTACCCAGGGCAACACTGATTTTGCCACCAGGGAGACTTGGGGTGGGGCTCAGGAGGGACAGCTCATCTCTGCTGTGCTCAAGGCCAGGGTGGGAAACCGCAATGGCTGGGCCGCCAGCATCTCTGTCTGTCTCCACGGTCTTTCCAACATGGCAGTCTCAGAGATGGCAGCCTACTAAGACAAAAGCACCAAAGGTGAAGGAAGGCAGGATGGAGAGTAAGGGGGGAAAGAGGAGACTGAGAGCTTTGTAGCAGAAGACTCCTGAGTCTTCGTGTGTTTAAGAGGTAAGGACAGCACCAAGCTCTTAAGAGAAAACTAACAAGTTTCTAGAATAATCTATGAGTTGAGAAATACAGAACTACAAGTTAACAGTTGGCTAGTCATTCCTCCACACAGGGACCTTGGCTGTGGGAAGCAGGAAGACCAATGGTGATGGATCCATAGTTCAGGAGGCCCGGACAGTGCTTGGCCACACAGCCCTAAAGGAGATGTAGATACAGAATGCCCACGGCTCCAGTTCATCATCACCACAGAGAACTGCAGGCCACTGACGCAGAGGTCATGCTGGCTTCTGTACCCATTGCCTCTCCAAGCCTATCTTCACCCTTGCAGCCTGCTCTATGCTCAGACTCTTGCAGACTGGTCTGCGGGCTTCTTTGCCCATCGTTGCTGGCTGGGTTTAGCCAACAGTGCACCTAGGCCAGAGAACACAGAGAGAGGAAAAAGAGGAGCAGTTACAGTCATGCCAGCTCCTCCTTGCAGGGCACTCCGGGCTGGCTACACTCTCCAGTGAAGATCTCTGCTCTGTCTTCCGCAGTGCCTTGGTCTCCAAGCCCCCACAGCAGCCATCTCTCTTCTGTAGCCCTTTGATGCTAGGGCAGTAAGGACACACCGTCCTGAGATACTGTAGGGACCTGCTGCTTTTCCATGCCCTGCCCTCTTCTAGAGAGAGAGAGAGATCCTTTATTCAACTTTTCTCAAATTCTGCGCATACCACAGACTCACCTCTTTCAGAGAACAACCAGGATGAAGCCACCTCTGGCAGCTCCGGAGCAATAAGCGACACAAAGCGCTCCCTCACCTTCACTCTCCCTGAGGACTGCTCGTGAGAGCTATGCCTGAGTTATGCCAGCATTCACTCATTTACCCACGAGGGAGTGGGGAGGTGCTCGGTGGAGTGGGTGGGGAGTATGATTCTGCCAGAGCCCATGTCTACCCCACCCAGGGGCTGTCTGTGGCCACACCACAGGGCATGTCTATTTCCAACCCCACAAGACATAGAACAAAGCAAGTCACAAATGTGATTCCTGTCTTCACTTGACATCTTGTATTTACCAAGGGCCCGGGAGATGTCCCTCCTCAGAAGAGAAGCCACCTCAGAAAGGATACTCACAAGACTTTGGACTTGATTATCTTTCATAGAGAAGTCACATTGTTGGCTGGGGAGACAGCTCAGCAGAGATAGCTAAGGGCCTGCCTGGCACACACAAGAACCCAGGTTCAGTCTTCAACACCACATGCATGCCAGACCCTTGCCAAGCTGGCCACCAAAATCAAGCGTGGTGGTGCACACCTGTAATCCCAGTGCATGGGAGACTGAGGCAGGAGGATCACTATGAGTCTGAACTGCGTAGCAAGACCCTGTACCATGAAAACAAAGTCATATTATTCTGGACAGTGCTAACCCCTCCACATTACTCAAAGCACAGGCAGCATATTTGGAATTATTGTTCTTGTTGTTGTTGTTGTTGGTGGTGGTGGTGGTGGTGGTGTGTGTGTGTGTGTGTGTGTGTGTGTGTGTGTGTTTACACTTGGAAGAGAAGCTACTGAGTCTGCCTTGAAAAGTATAATGGACAGGAGGGTATGTGCCTTGCTATTCAGCATAAGCCATCGAAGACACCTCCCCACCCTGAGGACAGTCAGCAATGTCGGTGCAGGAGCATGGCTGGTTTTACAAGAGCCATCAGAGGTAACTGTGTGAATGGCTGTGACACCGAGCCAGACTCCACCTCGTGCCTCCCTTTCAGCACTTTCTACCTGCCAGCCTCAACACCCATAAATTGCCAGTCACGGTCAGCTCTGATCTCAGGCCTGCAGCACTCTGGGTGAGTTCAAAAATTGGCACACAGCATTCTTATCTGAGCTGTCACTGCCACATCTTATCACTGTCCTTCAGATAGCTGAGCTTAGAGGAGGCCAAAGCACAAAAGCCAGGAAGCAGGGGGTGGCTGGCAGACAGAGGCCTCCCGATTTCTGCTCACTCGGCTCGGGCCTATAGCCTAACAATCCGACAATCTGTTTATCTTTCCAAGGGAACACACTCATGTCCTGCCTCAGTGTCGTAACTCATGTTTCAAAGAGGAAGTGAGCAACGGGCCCATGTTCCAGCCCCTGCTCTATCTGTATCCATCTGTCCTTAGCTGAAGGTGTCTGTGAGCCTCTGAAGACAACAACCACATTATCATCTTAATAGATGCAGGAAAAGCACTTGAAAATGCCCAACACTCATTCACAATAAACTGCATAAAGTTGGAATAGACGGTCTTTATCTCAACCTGATAAAAGGCATCTGTGAGAAACCAATAGCCAACAGCATGCTAAATGGACCAAAGGTGAAAGCTTTCACTTTAAAATCAGGAACAAGACAAGGATGGCCACTCTCACAACTTTTTTACAATATAGCTGTGGAAATAATAACTAGAGCAATGGGGGAGAGAGAGAGATGGAGAGAGACAGAGAGAGACAGAGACAGAGACAGAGGGATGGACACAGAAATAGAAAGTAAAATGAATAAGGGCAGAAAATAAAGAAGTAAATGTATTATTCACAGAATGCAGCATATGCTACATAGAAGACCCCAAAAACTTCACCAAAAGACTTGTAGATTTATTGACCAAATTCAGTAACATAGATAGATATAAAGTCAATCCTCAAAATTCAATAGCTTTCCTATACATGAATAACAAACTCAGTGAGAGAGAAGTTAGGTAAAAAACACCGTTCACAATAGCACCCCAAAAATAAAATGCCTAAGGATCAGCCTAATGAAGGAAGTAAAAAATCTCTACATTAAACACTATAATTCTCTCAAAAATGAGATTAAAGAAGATATCAGAAACTACCAAGATATCCCTTGGTCTTGAATAGGAAGAAACAATATACTGAAAATGAACACACCTCCAAAATTTTTACACCTATGTAATGTAATCCCAATCAAAATTCTAATCACATACCTCATATAATTAGAGAAAACATTCCTGCAATTCATTTAGAACCAGAAGAGCTCTAAAATAGTAAAGATGATTCCTGGCTGCAAAGGCAAGGCAGGGGACATCATAAGGGCTTGAAACTATACCACAAAGCTACCATGGTAAAAACAGCATGGTAAAGGTAGAAATACACAACAGATCAAAAGGTAAATAAACAACTCAAGACAGAGTCAGTCATCTTATCTTCAATAAAAAGAGCTGAACACCATCACTAGAAGAAAGATACCCTTCCAATAAATTGTGCTAGAAAAGCTGGTTTTCCACATGCTGAAGATTAAAACTAGAGCCATATCTTTGTCATACACTAAACTAAATTTGAAATGGATCAAAGATCTAAATATTAAAACAGAAACATGAAATCTTCTAGAAGATCGAATAAGTAGAATTAATGAAGACCTTGGTGTAAGCAGACTTTATGAACAAAATTCTGGTAATACAGGCAGTATAACAAAGAATTAACAACTGGAATATTGATAATCTTACTAAAAAGGTTTTCTATAGCAACAGAAACCACTAATAGTGTAAAAAGAAACCACAGTGTAGAAAAAAATTTTAGCTGTTCCTCTGACAAAAGGACTAATACCTAGAATATATAAAGAACTCAAAATAATCATACTTCCCAAAATGAAAGACCCAATCCAAAAATGTGCATTTTTATTGGCCAGATCAGCCTACCCTGGGGGTGGGGCTGGCGCAACATGTGGTGCTGGGGATCGAACTGCAGTCCCTGTGGTTGCCTAAGCTTTCCTAAGCATGTACTTTAGATCACTAAACCATCTTGCCAGCCCCCAAAAATGAACATCTGAAATGAATAGACTTCTCAAATGAAGAAGTAGAAATGGCAAGTAAATACATAAAAAAAAAATTGTTAAATATCACTGTTCATTCAAATGAAATGCAAATTAAAGCAGTGCTAGAATTCAATCTCAACCCTGAAAGAATGACTATTATCAGGAAATCAACCAATAACAAATGCTGACAGAGTTGTGGGGAAAACGGATCCCTTTTGCACTGTGGTGGGAACGGAGACTGGTACAACCACTGTGAAAATGTGTGTAGAGATTCCTCAGAAAACTAGGACTACAGGTTCTATTCAACTCAGCCATTTCCCCTCTGAGAAATGAATTAAAAGCCAAAAGAATTAAGAGCCTCATATTATAGTGATATATGCTCAACAGCATTGATGGGAGCTGTTTGTAATAGCTGATCTTGGAAACAGCCTAAATGCCCATCAATAAATGAATGGGTAAAGGTGTGAGGTTTTTTTATACAATGGAGTATCCCTCAGCCACACAGAGGGATACCCAGGAGACATTTCTAAGTAAATGGATGTTCCTTGAGACTGTACTTGTAGGTGACATGAACTGGCCTCCTCTGCATAAATACCACATTGTTTCTCTGATGTGAGAAACCAATAGTATCAATAAGGACCAAAATGTATACTAGATATTATAAAATAGAAAGAAAACGTTCAGGAACGACCAAGTGGCTCAGCGGTCTAAGCACCTGCTCAGGCAAGCTTAGGCAACCACAGAGATGGCGGTTCAATCCCTAGAACCACATGCTGCACCAGCCCCACCCCCAGGCCGGCTGAGCTGGCCATAACAAGGAAGGAAGGAAGGAAGGAAGGAAGGAAGGAAGGAAGGAAGGAAGGAAAAAGAAAGAAAGAAAGAAAGAAAGAAAGAAAGAAAGAAAGAAAGAAAGAAAGAAAGAAAGAAAGAAAATGTTTAAATGGTGAACTAGGGAGGGGAAGAAATAAAGGAAAGGAAAAGATGGGCAAAATGGAAACAAGGCTTTTGTAAATAAGGAGGGGAGGAGGGGTTGAAGGAAAAGTAGGGGAATGGGAAAAAGGGTCCAAGTATATCACGTACAGGTACAAATTCCTATGTTGACTATGATGACTATGTAGACCTTAAAAGCACCTGTAAACTCAATTTAATAAAAAAAAAAAAAGAGTATCTCCAAGCCTTTGATGGTAGCAGGAGCCAGACCCAGCTCCACCTGGCCTGACAAGATCCCCAGGCCTATGCCCAGCCTGTAAGCAGCCCAGTGAGGGCGAGTGAGCTGGTGAGTGGTGAAGGCCATCTTGCAGGAGGAACCCACACAAGCCAGCTTCCATCACACATAGGATGGTCATTTCGCTGTCACTGGGACAAAACAGCCAACATTCATAACTTAGGGAGGGGGAGGTTAATCAGGCTCACGGTTGTGTGGGATCCAGTCCATGCTCAGCTGTCTCTAAGGCCAAAGTAATATGGCAGAAGGGCCTGGTAGAGGAAGGGTACCTGGCCTGTGGCAATCAGGAATAGAGAGAGAAGGAAGAAGCCGGGACAGGACTACATCTTTCCAGCACCCACAGTGACCCACCTCCCACCAGGCCCCGCCTCCTAATAACACAGAACTCGCTGACAGATGAGTCCGCCGGTGAGACCAAGAGTCCCATGACCCAATCACCTTTAAAAATTCTGCCTCTCGGGCTTAAGAGATTTGGGAGGAATATCTGAGATCTAAACCATAACAACACATGACTTCCTGCAGGCAGACGACAAAGTGAAGGCTGTTACAGATCTCTCCTGGCAGCGCTGCTGCTGCTGCACAGCCTCCACCCTTCACCTGCTTCGGCATCATCAGAGGTGGCTTCCAACGCAGCCACCCTGGACTGCAGGGAGGACTGTGCTGGCTGACTCACAGGTGGTGGGCTGCTTGCACCCAGGTTTCCAAATCATTGCCGCAACATCCTGGGCAAGTGAGCCACACCAGCCAGCTTGCTTATCCACTTCCAAAAGTGGTTCCAAGACTAAATGTCCCGCAAATGCATTGGACATCGGCTGAAGGAAGGCTTAGTGAGGTTAAGCGTGCGTGAGACAACAGTCCTACCACACTACATGCTGGAGGTCTGTGGCTGTATTTTCCTTCCGTCCCCTTTCCTACATGCTGCAGGGACTGTGAGTTCCTTTGCTCTGGTAAATGATGGCACTTTGAGATGTCCACATCCCACTGATTCATAGCCACTTCAGCCGTCTTTTTTTTTTTTTTTTTTTTTTAATACTGGGGATAGAACTCAGGACCTTACACTGGCCAGGCAGGTCCTTATGCCGCTGAGCTATTTCCCAGGCCCTTCCGCAGTCTTCTCTCAGCAACACAACTGGAGAGGTGTTTGCACATGGGTCCTACAGACATTCACGTCCCAGAGAGGGCCCTTGGGATGATCCCAAGGGATTTCAAGTCACTCATGTGTGCAACTCCTAACAAAGTCTGCAGATAACAGTCGCCTGGGGCCAAGGGAGGACAGGAACCAGATCTGATTCTTCATCTTTCTGTCGGTCTTCATCTCTTTCTCCAGAATTCCTGGACACTCTCATGCAGCGTGTTTTTCCTCCACTTCAGAGTTGCAGAGCTGCGCAGAGGGTAAGGAAGTTCTCCACAACCCCGTCGCCCTGACGCTGTGCTGGCCCTGTGTCCCCCAAGCCCGCCTGTAGCAGGTCACCCGTGCCTTGTCCGCCAATGCACTGAGGCAGCTGAACAGGAATGCACCTCATTTCGCCTCTTCTGGAGTGTGATTTCCTATAAAACCTCAAGGCTTCCCTGCTCAAGGACACAGAATTCTCATTCTTTCCACCTCTATTTCCCTATACCTCACGGCACTAGGCTTTTCTCCCGTGGCTTTCTGTGGAAGAGCAACATGCTGTCTCCCCTGCACGTTCGTCATCCTGCCTGCCCAATCCTCTCCTGAAAGTCTCAGCCTGTTTCGGATGGATTCGGACGTTGCTTTCCTTCTTGAATCGCGCCAAGCTAGGGGCAGCTTCTTCAGCTGAGAAGGCAGACCTGCGTCTCCTCCTAGCGCAACACGTCTGGCTCCTGTCTCCCACAGTACTGTGAACTGGGTCAGCCCAGGAGAGAGCAGGGGCACCTGCCCAAGTTCTCCCACCATCAGACTCCAGCAGTGTCTTTTAGGGGTCTAGTCACTCTTGTAACTCATTTTATATACAATGACAAAATCTCAGAATGAGAAGAGAGGTAAGTGAGGGAGGAAGACAGGTGAAAGAGGTGGGGGAGGAGGGGAGGGAGGAGAGGGAGGAGGGGCAGGGGAGGTGGGGGAAGCGGGAGAGGCGGGAAAGGGAGGAGAGGCAGGAGAGGCAGGGGAGGAGTCAGGGGAGGTGGAGGAGGGAGGAGAGGGAGGAGCAGCGGGGGAGGTGAGAGAGGCAGGTCCAAGCTTCTCCCTCGCATAGTTCTGGGCAGCCATGACTTTGGAAGGCAGAACCATCCTCTACCTGTAAACACACCACCTTTCATCCCCTAGGTTAGAGGCAGGATCCCGGTGGCTTTTGTAAACCTTCATTACCTGTAATACTCAAAGAAATATTCCACGGAGTATGATGAAAACTTCAAAGTGCTATTATCTTTAATATATATAAGACAAAACTAACATTTTAGGATTTGAAAACAATACCACCAACACATTCATGCCCTCGCTACATTTTAAATTGTGGCGTGGGCAGTGTATAATCCAACTACTCAGGGGGCTAGGCAGGAAAATCATGATTTGAGGCCAGCCTTGCCCAGTAAGTAAGATTTTTTTTTTCCAGTAAGTAAGATCTTGTCTCAAAATAAATTTATTTTTTTTAAAGGAGCCAGGAATGTAGCTCAGTGGTAGATCACTTGTCTATCATGCACAAGGCCCTGGGTTCAATTCCTAGTACTGGAAAAAAAATCTAGGATGGATTAAAGAGAAAGCTATGTGCCTGTGAGCACATGGTTTTTTGTTTGCTTGCTTTGTTTAGGTACCAGGAATCAAACTCAGGGCTTGCCAGGCAGGTGCTGTGCCACTGAGCGATAGCCCTAGCCCCTCCTTATGATTATCTCTTGAAAGGTAAAATAATTTTTAACAAGCCTTCACATTATGTAGGCTGAGAGACTTAATCTCACTTCCCATCCCACAGGTGGATCACTGAGTCTGATCTAGTACTGATACCCTGAGTACCCTGTCTTTGTACACCCTTCCCTAAAATTTTTTTTAAAAGAGGTATGTAACCGGCAGAGATACCAAGAGACACAGTTACAGAATATTTTGCTAATAAACAAGGAAATGTACAGACCTATCCTCCCAGATGGATCTGCAAAGCAGAAGACCAAGCCACGTGCTCTCGCACGGAGGAGAAAGCTTTCCAGCTACCCCCAGATCTCCCCGCGAGCCCCCAAGGGTTTCAGTGGGATATACACGCAGGGTGTAGAGAGATTCGGCCACGTGGGGGTGTCCCTCGTTTTATATTCAGCCCCACTGGCCCAGAGGTTATAGGCACAGTTAGATCACTGGCTACACCAGATGCAAAAGCTGAGTATCCTCTCAGTAAAAGCGGAATGCAGACCTGTCAGTAGTTTATTCTTGAAGGATTCTGGAGCAGAGAGGAGAGAAAAAGGTTTACTGTGGTACTTCAATGGCTCAGCGGTAGGTGCTTGCTCAACGTACAGAAGGCTTTGAATTCAGTAGGTAACATCACACCCGAAAAAAGAAGAGTACTATGATATTTAACGACTCAAATCACCCTTAACCCCAGTTTCTCTCCAGTACAATCTAACAATTACTCCTTGCCTTTTGTCTGACCAACAAGGCATGTCAAGGAAGGAGGGAGTACTTAGTGTATCACAAGTGTGCTAGACAATACTTTAAGCACATACTTAACAGGAAGCTACTACTAAACCATGGCACTAACTTCCAAGTTCGCCTGTGTGAGCTTTATTTGTGGAACCCGTCTCAACACCCCCTGTCCTGGCCCAGTGTTTTTGCATTGAAAGTGGAATCACAGTCGTTTGTCCTGGCAAGACAGACAGTCCCAACAGTAGTCTCAAAAGACGTGTGACAAGCAGCACGTCAATAGCCTCAGCCTCCAGCTGCCCACCTCAGCAGAAATGGCAAGGCCCCCAGAAGCCACCATGGCCTCGTTCTACACGCCTGAGGGCTCCTATGACGCTTGACCATAGCTTCCAATTACTCTGTACTCCCGTTTACCCTTGGCTTTTCTGCATTTGTGTGTGCTTCACTCTCACCTGGGCTTTAATAATTAAAAGGACTCTTTTGCTCTCTACCCATCCCAAGGTCAGTCACAGTCTCATCAATCTTAGAAATAGAGTCAGCTCAATCTACTGCTTAGAAACTAGGGCAATTCACATCTACTCGAGTGCCACAGTGGGGAGTCACATATAATTACATGAGGCGATAGCAGTCTCATTCATTCGAAAAAGACCTATAGAATTTTTATCTCCCCCCAACTTCAAAAAATATCAGAAAGCAAGAAACAGACTTAAACATCTACAACCATAAAGTAGTAAGTCTGCACTCCTTCACCAAGCCTCGAAAATACTGCCACAAAGAGGGAGCCTTTATCACTCATGGTAAAAGACAGGAGGAATCCAAAGGCTCACAAGGAGTAGTAATGGTCTGAATCCCATTGGTCACAAGATATAACCCCAGTGATGTACAGACTCTGAGCACATGCTCGAGAGTCACAGTGGCTTCTCCAAAAGCCCTAACGCATAAAGCCATTGCAATGAAGAAAGCTTAGTACATCCTTCAGGGTTGCCATGGGGTTGGCCACTCAGACTAGATGGGCCATGGCTCCATTCTCGGCGAGACCTCTGTTCCAGTACACCTGGGAAGACCAGTGCCCAGGAAGGAACACTGACAGCCAGATGCCCTGCAGTCACTAATTTCACCATTCCATTGATCATAGGTACTGGACCAGGACAGAACCTGACGGGCTGCCAATTGGGAGTCAGTACTGGGCCACTGAATGCCAGGGTACAGCCTGGAACTCCTCCATCGAAGGCGAGTGAGCCAGCTCCATCTGTGCTTTTAAGCAATACTGGTGCACAATGAACGAATCAGATCATCGGTGTGCAGTGAAACTTTGGTTTATGAGCATAACTTGTCCCCAAAACATCTTTGCAATCCACTGCATTTGCATATCAAAGTGAATTTTCCTATAAGAAAGAATGGAAACTCGGATGATCCATTCCACAACCCAAAAACAGTCCTGCACGAAACTGCAACACAATGCACAATAATAAAGAATATAGAAAACATTTAAAAACGAATTACCCTACACTTACCTCACAAACCTTTGTCACTCATATGAGAGAGCAGAGGGTTACTGTGTGTCTCAGTTACTCTTCTCTCACGCTGGGACAAATACCCGACACCCAAAATGAAGGAAGGAAAGGTTTATTTAGCTCACAGTTACTGGAGTTTTCAATCCATACTCAGCTGGCTCCAAGGCAGACTGGCACATGGCAGAGAGCAGCAGTTCATGGCAGCAGGGCAGCAATGAAATGATGACAGAGGCCACCAACCAACCAGGGCAACCGAGAGCAACAGAGCGAGTCTGTCTCTCTGTCTCTCTTTGTATTACATTCAGGCTCTCTGCCTCAGCCTATCCGTCTTAGGCCACACCCACAGTCCCAGCAGTACTCAGGCCCATAATTCCAACAGTACTAAAACACATAATCACAATGGATCATGAGTCAAGTCTCAAACTTTAGAAGTCCCTGCCCCATGATTGTATGAGGCTGTGGGGGGACAACTAGACATAAGCTGTAACATTGCATAAGAGTGAGGAATTTCACTATCACCAATGGAACCACTTCCACCTATTGGCGCAATGCAATCGTTTTCACCCAACTGTACCAAGGAACCCCCCAATGATACTTTCTTTTTTTTTTTTTTTTAGCATCTCTTGTCTTTATTTTTTTTTTTTGAGTTTCAATTTTTTTATTGTTTAAATTTAACAATGGTTATATTACATATTTTCATCATCAGATCAGTTTAGATTAATACATATAGGTATATAAGATAGATCAAACAATTAAACATTAACCTTTCTAAATCAACATTACTTTTTTTTTTCCTTTTCCCCTTTCTTTTCTTTGAAAGTTGGCATATTGCACATTGTCCTCACAATCATTGTACAGAGTACAGTGTGTGGGCATGACCCACCTCCCTATTGATGTTGCTTAGAAAAAAAAAGGAAAAGAATATACTTCTCTTTGGACTAAGAGGAAGCAGATATATATACAGTCAAATGTTTTGCAATTGCAGTGGGCCACCACTGAAGCTTGTGATGTTGGAGGCTATTGAATCTAAGTCTCCCCCAATGATACTTTCTTTTGACTCTTTTTGTAGATTTCACAGAAATGTGGCATTGCATTGCTGTTAAGCAAATTCATCACTCCTACCACTACCACCTTAATTGCATGCTTTCCTGCAAAACTTTGCACATCGGCCTAATCTCATCTGAATGGAGGGATTCCTCTGCCTCTTCCTCCTCCTCCTCCTCTGCAGATGAGTCTCCTCAACAACCTCTTGCTCTTGGCAGATAATTACCCACAATCCCACAGTGACAGAGAAAGAGAAAGCCCATTGGCTCAGTTGGGATCATGTGACATTCAGCATCCATGCTATTCATACTGTGAGATCTTGCTCATTTACCAAGTTAAATCTTCATAGAAATATGTGCTTGTCTTGAGGAACGCTTACAGAACAAGTGACTTACCACCCAGGGCTTTTCTGTATTTTTTAAGCTGTACAACAAAGGTAGCTTCTGGATTTTTGCACACCTTAACATTTTATCTGATTTCTGTTATACATGAATGTCACAGAGTAATTTATAAAAAAGGGTTTGGGAACATGGCTCTGCAGGCTAGGAAGTTCAAGATCTGGTGGCTGCACTTAGTGAGGTCCTCTGGCTGGTAGAGAAGCAGATGTATACGTACTGCATGTGTTAACAACCAGGAGCACATGAGAATCACCTGTTCTCTGGTTAGTATTAATGGCTGTCCACTAAAGACCTAGGACACAGTGGGTCTGTGTTTGGAGCTAAGAAGACTCTGAGGAAGGCGGCTCCATATGCAGACTATCATTTCATTCTCAAGGGGAGGCAGCGGGATAGCTTGCCTGAACCCAGAAGCTTCCTGTAAAGAGCTCAGTGTCTTAGGATTTTTTTTTCCCTAGAAGTCAGAGCTACTGGAGAAGGTCATAGGCAAAGGTGACTTGTAGGTGACACAGAGAAATGGGGGTGACTGCTTCGAAATATGAAAAGGGGAAGAAGCAGCAATCTCTTGAAGAGGATTTCAATCCAGCTCCCTGGAAGCACCTATAGGTTGGCAGTGCCTTGGCTCTGGGTTACACTTCTGCGCCAGGGCTCACTACCTTGAAAAGATGCTAAGCTCATGTGATAGAAAAACAGTGGGTCCACTCTGCTAGGCATGGTGTGGTCCCCAAAGCTACTCCACAATGTTTATGGAAGGAAAAAGAGTGTTAAGACTCCTCTGCACCTAGCAAACTCTCTATGCTTGCAATCCTTAGCCTTTCCTATAGACCAGTGATCAGTGGTCTTCAATGAAGACACATTTTGAAAAGTGTGGGAGTGACCTTTAATTGTCACGTGTGTGTTGGAAGCAGGGAGAAATCATTTAGTCCACAGAGAAGAGGAAGCTGAGCTCCGATGATGCACAGGCCGGCCTGGGCAGACTGGCACACTGGTGGGAGGTAGTGAACCATGCACGTCCCATTCTTGGGGCACTTTTGTACACTCTTCCTCTTAAATTTCGCCACAGCTTTTGACCCCAGCCTTCAGTGGAGGTGGCATAGTGCTGGTTCTTTTTTTTTTTTTTTTTTTTGGTCAGGACCAAGGTTTGAACTCATGACCTTTTACTTGCCAGGCAGGCACTTGTGCACAGAGCTACCTCCCCAGCCCAGTTGGTTGATTTTTGAGACAGGGTGTGGCTTTGTAGTGCAGGCTTACTTTGAGTTCACTATCTAACTCAGGCTGGCCTCAAACTCACAATTGTACCGCCTCAGCCACCTGAATGCTGGAATTACAGATGTGTGCCACCACATCTGGCTATAGCCACGTTTTACAGATGAGCAAACTAACACTGAGAGAGTTTAGGATCCTTCCCAAAGCCACCCAAAGAGTGACAGAGTACCCAGGTCTGGCTCCAAGAACACTGGCCCTGGCCCGCTGCACCTTCACCTTCGTGGTGACCTATTTCTGGCCCATAGTTCTCTGCAGATCCTAAAGCAGCATAGGCTGTTTTCCAAGGGAAACTAATGTAAAATAATTTACTTTTTTGAAGAATTATAATGAGAAGCCACAGTTATAGATAATTTAGATGAAAGCTGTTCTCATGACCTAGTAAAAATAGAGAGACAGCATATGGTCTGGAATAAATGTGGTTCCCAAGAACACAATCTAGATAATCACTGAATTATTCTAATCATTCTGGGTTATGTTTTTATCTTTGTTGATTTTTTCTTCCTATCCACCAGGACTGAGGTTGTATAATAATAACATAACTTTAGAGGACTCTGATCTCTGGTTGCTTGGCAACCTACAGCTTTGAAGAGAGTGAGGGATAAAGGGTCAACAGCAAAATAATGCTGCCTGCAGTTCACCATTTATTTAAAAGTTTCACAGTTATTAAAATTGTTCTTTTTAAAGTACCAGTAAGCAGCCGAGCATGGTGGCACATGCCTGTAATCCCAGCACTTGGGAGGCTGAGGCAGGAGGATCAGTGTGAGTTTGAGACCAGCCTAGGCTACAAAAGTGAGCTGAAAGCCAGCCTGAACTGTATAGGGAGACTCTATCTCAAAAACACCAAAAATAAAAAAATAAAAGATAAAAAAGTACAAGTATGCAAATGAATTTACTGGGTCAGCCTTCGTGTTTTACTTCCATCATACCTTGGATCTAGGATCTATCCCTGAAGAAATGGCGTAAGTTTACTAACCTGAACCAAAATACAAGAAGAACGCTGTTTTGCCAATGTGTTTCACAGGCGGCAGCAGTGAGCCGTTGTTCTTTCCACAGCAGAGCTTATAACATTGTTGGGGAAATTAAACAAAAATAATGCATGTGGGTTACACGGGCAATGTCTGCCTAATAAGCGTGTGCTGTTGTCACCCCTGTCCTACGATCCCTGCCAATGAGGAACTGGTGTGCTGGTGTGTACAGAGAATTCAGCAACAGTGCCCTTCCACAAGGAGCGTCCTTCCGTTCTCTTTGGTGCTTGCTCATGTGAAAGTCACTTATCATGCTCTGCATTCAGTTACGTGCCACCTACTGGCCCAACAAATGTCACTGAGCTGTGCACACTATGGGCAGCAACACTACAGGTGCCACGCACTGCTACAGAGTAAATACTGGGGACAGGGGAGACCTGATGTCCCCACCTTTGTGGGCTCTCTCTGGTGTGGAGATATAGCAAGCAAATAAGCAGACGCATCGCTCCAAGTCATGACCAGACCTAGGGAGGATCCAAACAGGAGCCTGAGGTCAGGAGAGGGTTGAAGGGTCTCCTTCAGGAGACGGCACTTAATGGGTGCCTGCAAGGTGACAGCCGGCACTTAATGGGCGCCTGCAAGGTGACAGCCGGGCATGCGCAGAGCCGAAAAATGAGAAGCTTTCTGGAGAAACTTCACATACAAAGGGCCTGAGGCAGATGAGGCAGAAAAGAGACCATGCATCCATGCTGGGAGCCCCTCATAGCATGGGAAAAGACATAGCTGGGATAAGAAGGAGATGGCCAGGGGGATGGACCACCATCCTCGGGATATTGCAAACTAATCCAGAAGCGCTGAGCCTCAAGCCTTTCTTCTTTTAGTGCTTGGGATTCTTTGAGCCTGAGCATGCTAGGCATGCATTTGACCGCTGGGTTACACCCTTGGCCCCTCCAAGTCATACTGTATCAGAAAAACCCTCCTGTTTTTACTCCACTCGGAACGTAGGGCCCATGGGCTAGCTGTGGCCAGTGAGCATCCAACCGGCACAGCACAGCCTCACCAACAGCTCCCCGCCACCACACCCCAGGCTCTAAGCAGGGGTCCCCATCATTAGCACACCCACCCCTCTCTAGGGAGACTCAGAAGGCTCTAGACCCCGATGGCGCTGGGCCAGCCTGATCTGTCAGGAAGTTGCAGGCACAGAAAGGAGTCAGCAGAGTGGCCCTGAGGACACCCTCCCCACATGCTCACGGCCACCCTGACCCTTGCCAACTTCCACATCGTTCCCCCAGGCCCCACCCATGACCAAGCCACACAGATGCTTCCTGTGGGACTCCAGTCTCCTCTCCAGGGTGCAGACATCGCCCCTCATCCACCTCTACTGAGCAGCAAACAAGTTCCTGGTGATGGAGTCAAAATGGCTGGTGGCCGAATGTCATGCCCCTGTCCCAACAATCCAGCTGTGACATTCTAAACGCCCTTAGAAACTTAATCCAAGTAAGTGCCTTTAGCAGCTGGCTGCTGCAGTGCACTCAGGAGGCCGAGGCAGGAGGATCACTGTGAGGTCTGGGCTACAAAGTGAGTTTACAGCCAGTCTGGACTGCATACTAAGAATCTGTTTCAAAGAAAAATAAACTTTAACTGTAGAAATTTCAGGCATACTACATCAGAAAATAATCTTTCATGGACTTTATTCTCAATTCCTTTTCCACACCATATAATGTGTATGCATTGTGAATAATGCCAAAGCTTTTAAAGGACAGGGCCTAGGTGCTTTTAACAGTGCTCTTCCAACAGATAGACTGTATTCCCTTTCAATTTTCTTTTATGCAGTGATTTTAAAAATCATTGTTAGCCATGTGTGGTGGCACATGCCTGTAAGCCCAGCACTCAGAAGGCTGAAGTAGGAGGATCATTGCAAGTTGAAGACCAGCTTTGGCTACAAAACGAGCTTAAGGCCAGTCTGAACTTCAGAGTGAGACCCTGTCTCAAAAAAAGAAACAAAAAAAAAAAAAAGAATAGCTTGGCTGTGGAGGTAGTTCTGTAGTTTAAGCACCTGTCTGGCAAGTGCAAGGACCCAGCCAGGTCTCGTCCCCAGTACATGCTGTGCTGGCCCAGAACCCTGGGTGCTGCACAGGCCATGAAAACGGGCATGGTAGCTAATGCCTGTAACCCCAGCTGGCCACAAAACTGAGCCAAGTAGCAAAAGCCTGTAATCCCAGCACTGGGTAGGCTCAGACTGGAGGATCCCTATGAGTCTGAGCTGTATAGCAGCAAGACCTTGTACCAAATTGATTGATTGATTGATTGACTGATTTTAAAAAAGAATCATTGTGATTATAGCACTGGTTCAATTTTTGTCTTCTATTTCTTCTTTTCATTTAATCTCTTAAGTGCAAAATTATCTTAACGCCTTTCACAATGGCTGTTTTACATTCTACACAAAACTATGCCATTATTGAATGCTCTATTGCTCTGATGTTTACGAGCTCACTGAGTAGGGACTATTGTCAAAAATGTTTTGATGGCTATCTCCGCATATAAAACTTTGTTCAAATTTCCAGCTACTCTTTTAAGGAAAGCTCCTTAAGGAGGCATAATGGAGTCAAAAGACTCTAAGTTTATTAGTTCATGTTATCTAAATACTTTCTAACAACTGAGCCAGTTTTCACACCGACACAAATATAAATGCCCATTTCACTTCAAGGGATCTATTTTTTTTTTCAGTTGGTTTGAAATTACTTTAATCTGTCACAATATTTTAATGCCAGTAGCTGCCAAATATAATGACAGAGCTAATAAGAGTAATTTCACTCAATATTCTGCACCTGGCACTGTTCCGGGACCATAATCATCTCCAGATGGGATCTCAGTGGACTTTACCTTCGCTTTCATCAATTCATTCCTGTCTTTCTGTCCCTTTAATGTGCCCATTCATTAGTGTGGGGCATGCATATGGAAGTTTTAGGCGGAGTGTGACCCTCTGTCCTCTGCCCTGGCACAGAGCCTCTCAGCAAACACTGTCTGGAAACCTTCGGTCCCTCATTATGCACCTTCAATAACACTTGTCTCTAACACAGGTCACCAGAATAGAACCAGCCGAGTGCCAAGAGGTTTTCCCCTGAGAGGATCGTGGCTCAGGTCGTGGTCAGCACCAAGTTACCCGGAAACCCAAGCTCCTGCCCAGCCAGTCATGGACATCCACATGGGTACACAGCTCCAGCCACCCCAGACTTCTCTGAAGCAAGACACAGACAGGGCCCTGGCATCCGTGCAAGTTTGAATTTCTGTGAGCTCCACCACCTCACCTGGATGACTCTCCTCTCTTTTCATTATGGAAATTGATGGACAAGAAAAGCAGCTTCCCCAAGGTCAAGACACAGCGAGTGGGATCTTGTACCAGCCAGATACATCCTCTGGGAATGGCCCTCGGGTCCCTGGGCTCTCAGGTCTGTAGTTTGTGGGAGATGCCACTAGATGGTAGACTTGATTCTCTTCGGGACCTCAGCCCTCAAGCTACAGGTCGAGTCCTTCCTGTAGTGCCATGCCTCCCATACCCTGTGCATATCACGGCCAGGGATATGAGAATATTTCCAAGGAGATGTAAGAAAATGCGCACCACCTGAGCACACATCTACAACGAATTCAAAAACCTAAACTCATTTTATGGCCTAAGATCCTGCAGCCTTAATCTTCCACCATGCGTGGTCTCTCCTGTCCTTGGCCATGGGGTAAAAGCATCTTTTCCCACCCATGGGTTTAGTTGACTTCCACCTTATATTGACCAAAGCCACCCAGTGGGTGGCCTTCCTAGAGCCATGACTCGCTAGACATGCAAAAGCTGAGATATGTGTCTCTTGTTCAAGCCCACCTAAATACATGCAAAGTTTGAAACCATCTAAAAATACCTTTCTGCGCACAACTTACCTCAACCTAAAAGTACACAAAAGGAAAAGAAGTGAGACGAGAGTATCTACATCGGCACAGTAGAAAACGCTGGAGATTTTACTTGGCAGGATATCAAGTCTGAAAAAAATAAAGAATGTTAGACCCATTGAACTCAGATTGGATGAAGAGGAAATACCACCACCTACCAGTGTGAAAATCTCTTGGTGCTCCCCACACTCAACAAGCACGCACTCCAACGAACACTGCCCCTAATCATGGGTGCCAGCTAAGCAAGGAAGGCAGGATGCCATCAACAGCCCCACCGGACTCCATGGAAAGAACTTCAGAAGGCCCACCATTATGGGGATCATAGAATTCAGAATAAGCTCGAGGAACCACGAAGCCAGACTTCCCACACACAGAGGATATAACTAAGTCCCAGATAGGTTAAATGGCTTGCACAAGGCTTTTCTCCAAATTGTGAGAAGTCCTGGTCTCTAGATGGCCCATCCAGCGCTCTCTTTAACACCGCACTCTACTCCCCAAGGCTGGTAACACCAGAAAAGTGTGTTCTTCTGTTCAAGTGCAGGATTTCTAAATCCAACAAACTGGCAAATGCAATTAGAATAATTATAATGGAAGGTACAAATATCTCCCTTCTGTGGGTCATTGTGGTTTCAGTGTGTGAAATAAATCTTCCAAATGATCAACCCAAAGTGTAAAGTTTCTACTCTGCTCTCAAATATCAACTAAGTAGTCAAACATGCAGCCAACTAACTCCAGCAATTTCCCCAAAGAAACATACAAAAGGCAAGAGTGTCTCATTCATTAGGCATTTGTCAAGTTCTGTAGAAGATAATGTGGAAGGAAAATTCCAGCTGATCTGAGCCAGGCAATATAAGAAACACCTTGCTTTCCCTCCCGCCACAAAAACTGAGAGGTGGAACGCATTAAACCAATGAATTCAATCTGAGGACTTGAGGGAGATCATTACAACTCACGTATGCCCTAGCAAAATGCTTCATTTGTCCTGTTAAACTGGCCTTTATAGCATATTTTAATTCACCAATTAGAGGCCAAAACTCATTAATGAGAATACTGAGCCACAAATCACAGACTTCAAGACAACTGACCCTCCTCCACGATGAGTCCCATTTCAATTCAGCATGAGGGTAACAGACGCAACAACAGCAGCAAGCCTCTCGTCATCACGAACCTATTCCAGTGACCCACACACAGCTCCCTAAGTACAAAACAAACTTATCCCTAGTTGCTTTCAGGGAGGCTCAAACTAAGGGAACAAGAAAAAGTGTATCCTGAGAGATCTTGCAGAAAATGGACCAAAGGGGGCCAAGGAGATAGCTCTGTGGCACAAGTGCCTGCCTGACAAGTGCAAGGTCTTGAGTTCAAACCCTGGCCCCACAAAGAGAGATGGGGGGAGAGAGAGAGAGAGAGAGAGAGAGAGAGAAGAAGGAAGAAGAAGAAGAAGAAGAAGAAGAAGAAGAAGAAGAAGAAGAAGAAGAAGAA
>PVJA010018598.1:0-39677 GCA_004027025.1 Myocastor coypus | reverse complement strand
AAGAAGAAGAATCACCCCACTTTATACACGATGCCTAGAAGAAAACCATCACACAACCGGTGTTCGGTATTGTACACACACATCTAACTCTGTGTCCAAAGACACAAAGGCATGAAAACTGAGTCAAGCATACCCTAGGATCAAGGTACATGCCCACTCTAAGCACCTGGGTGACTCCCAGTGAGGTCTTGTCCCACCCCTTCAAACACCTGCCCTTCCCATAAACAAGAGGGAAGTCTTCCTCTCTGAGCAGCTCTTGACATTATTAAGAGTACTAAACTGGACAACACATAAAGGTTTTTTAAGGAACAGTAGCATACAAATGGTCACTATTAACAATAACATGACAGGCTAAGATACAAAGTCGCAGTCTGCTAGGTCTAGGAAGCCCATATGACATCTGTCCCATCATACAGAGCATGGTGGCTTTAGGAGCCTTTCACATTTGTACTATCTATGTAATACAAGGATGTTTCAGCTAAAGAGTGAATACAATGAGCTGCAAGTTTGTACATGGGTGTGTGTGTGGGTGGGTGGGTGGGTGTGTGTGTGTGTGCGGGCACACACGCGCACATGCGGTGCGCGCACTTTAAGTCAAGATTTAACTAAACCTCAGGAGTTTTCCATCTGTTTTCCTAACAAAGTTTACTTAGAAACACGGGATCGGCAGTGACTAACGGAGAGACCCCAGGGCTCTGTGTGTAAATTGAAAAGACTCCAGAGCTTGCTCCTGTTTTTATTATGGGAATCACACTAAATGTGATAATTTTTGAGAAGCGTGTTTGCTGTCAGCTTCTAATTGTGCTTGTTTATAAGCGACTGAATGGGAACAAATCACCTCAGTCCATCTGTGATTACGATTACCAAACATAGCAACGTCCCATCAGACCCAAAATAGAAAAACCTCACCTCTAAGAACTCCACATCCAACAGGGGCTGGGTCCCAGGCTCCGGGGAGGGCAAGTGGCATCTGACATTCTCTCCCTGTAGCTTCCCCTCCTAATTCAGAATTGTGTGTGATTTGAGGTTTAATCTAGGCCTTCTGTCTCTGACGGCCAGATCCAAAGAGCCCCGCTCAGCACAGCTACCCAGATACTTACTGTGACCAGCCTCGCCCTTCTGAACTCAGAACTTAAGCTGATTGCTAAGGCACACTTGAGTACATTTTGTTTTGTGTAATCCGACCTGTTTCATAAATGAAATTATCTTCTTAGCAAATTTCCAGGCTCTGTAGTGACTCCCTCTTGCTTTAGAACTAGAAGGACAAGGAAAGGAAACAAAAAACAGCAGAAGTCTGAGGTCTGAGGAGTCATTTAGCCCACGCTTGATTTAGTAAATGAGTCAACGGAGGCATAGATAAATTAAGTATATCCATTATAGTCTAAGGCACATAGCACATGCTTATTATCAATCTTTGCTGGAGTGAATTGGTTGGATTTTTGTGTGTGACTGTTTTAGCATAACCGGTAATCTGTGACACGAATACAGTACCCAGCAATACAGCAGGCATGAGGCACAATGGGCAGCAGTCCCACGTGACTGCGCACAGCTGGCCAAAGCCACTACCCAGGCTGCTCCTGGATGTCTGGACAGTCAACTGGGGCTTAGATTCGACCAGGAGCCAGGCAGAGGCTGTAGAATTGGGGAAAAGGGAAAGATAGGTTCTAAAGCTCATCCTTCCCTGAGATCTAGAAAATTCCTTGAAAGGAAACCTCTGTGAGGTGTTCTTTCAATGCTGTCCTTCCATATAAGAAATACTGAAGTAATGAACTTACAAAGAGACAAGAGATTTATTTTGGCTGATAGTTGTAAAGGTGACTTTCGGTCAGGTAGCACATCACAAGGTGGGGGGAGCAGGGGTGGAGCAAAGCTACACATTTCATGGTCAGGAAGCAAAACAGAAAGAGACAGACCAGAGAGAGAGAGAGAGAGAGAGAGAGAGAGAGAGAGAGAGAGAGAGAGAGAGAGTTACTGGAGTCCCATTATCTCATTCTAGTCACCCAAGGGCTCCCATGAGTCCACACCTCCAAAAGGTTCCCCCACCTCCCAGTAGCACCAAGGCCTTGAACACAGGTGCCCCTGGGGGTCATTCCAGCTTCAGGCCGTAGCAGGCTCCCTGACCCAACACTTCCTATTGGTCCATGCTTCTGTTTTGCTCCTCCCCTGTCTGAACAGCCTTGCTCACCTTTTCCTCTCTTTCCCCTCCTTAACCCATTTGGCCTCATCTCTTCTGCACACTCCGACCTCCAGAAATATCCCTTCTCGCCCTACAAGTCCGGCCATATTCCAGCTCTGTGTCTGTGAGCCCCTGGCTCCTGCCTGCCAGGCGTCAGGCGAGACATGCTTCACACATTATGTCCTATAATTATCCCTACAACTCATTCATGAATATTATCGTAACACAGCTTCACATATTTGAAAACTGAAGCAGAGATTAATTCAGTTAAATACCCAAGGTCATACAGTAAGCAGCCAGGCAAGTGTCAGTACAGCTCAGTTTGATCCCAAAGCCTGGAGTCATAACTTTGCCAGACGCAGCCCCGCCTCGTCAGAACATGACAGAATTCTTCTGCAGTCCTGGCTTTAGCTGAGTGTGAGAATTGAGGCGCATCCGCAATTTCCTATGATATTTGCTTTGCACCACTGAGGCTCTACTCAGTCCCTTGGGAATGGTTGTGTTGTTGTTACCATAGGGGACAAAGGCCTGCACCTAAATTCAGAGTCCCTAGAAACGAGCCTGGTGACAGGGGTACGTAGAGGAACGTGCTGAGAGCCTGAGTAGTGAAATTTCATCACTTCGGTGTTCTGCAGATTCCTGCTTGTATAAAGTTTTTATTTGGGGAGTCTTTGGTGTCGCTGGGATATGAGAAGACCTCTGTAGCACAGATTGTGGGTTCTCAGGGGGACACGAGCATGTCTGGGCATTTTGGGAGAGCGGGAGGCAGAGGGGCTGTAGGCCTGAGGGAGAAGGAGCCTGTTGAGAAGCTACTCACCCTGTGAGAGAGAGGATCCAGGTCCAGCAGTATAGCTCCGTGCAACAGCTAATCCCACCTAATCCGTCCCCTAAGATGGCCGCGAGTGAGTGAGAGCCCAAAATGGCGCCCTCTGTTCTGCTTCACTGTCAAGGATGACGACAGCCAGCCTGGCCAGCAGAGAACCCTGAGCCCCTGATCTAGTCACAAGCAGGACAGGCCAGCAGCATCTGCCACTGTGTCCCAACTGAATAGCACAGTACCAATACAGCCCTTGCTCATGCATCTTAGTGCCAAATTTGTTTTGTGAGAGTTGTTTTTACATTAAATATACTATAGTATGGGCCTGGGAGATAGCTCCATGGCACAAGTGCTTGCCTGGCAAGTACAAGGTCATGAGTTCAAACCCTAGTCCTGCAAAATAAATAAATAAATAAACAAACAAACAAACAAACTATAGTTTTCTCAAGCCAAATTTTTGCAAAACATCTTATTTTTATATGTGGAGCTTGTGTGCCAATGCTCAGTTCCTTTTGGACAGTGACCCAGTGAAATGGACCCTTCTTATTCCACCGGAGACCCAGAGAGGCCACTGGCAAACAGCTCACTGGAGCTCTATGCCAGCCTCACTGCTCCTCTAGGCCCTGGTTGCTTACAGGGTTGCCACAGTTGACCCTTGCCAAGGGCCCCTCTCCTTGTGACAGCACTCCAAGGAGTGCTGGATTAAATACAGCTCAGATTGTTTTTGTTTTCTATATAAATTACTAATAAATCCCACTGAGAAATTCATTTGACTTTTTTTTTTTTTTTTTTTTGACTTTAATGTTATATCAAGACTTTAAAGAGTCTGTAATGTCACTGACTCACCTCTCCTGGGCCTTTCTGATTGTGTAATCATAAGCAATTGCCAAAGGTTTATGTCTCAGGATTTCATGTCTCTTTCACTTCAGCCTTGGTGCTACCTTCTGTGTGGCCTGCAATGCTACTAAGGGCTGGCATTAGCTAAGCATCTACTATGTGCCAAGAACTGAACTACATGTATCACAGAGCACTTACATGATAGACGCTATTATTAGCCTAATTTTATAGGTTGGGAAAATGGAGGAACCAAGTAATAAATGGCCAAATTCACATAACTAGCAGACAGAAATAAAGCTCAAAGCCCATCTGTTTGACACTAAAACTGAGTCCTTGACTATTCTGACAAACAACTTCCAGACTGATGGTTCTTTGAGGTCACCCCCTGTCCAACAATTGAACTTGTATTCAGCCTTTCTAGCCCTGGTCCAGAATCCCATCTCTTCTGAGGCTTTTCTGACACCCACACACAGGTAGGGTGTCCCTCTGAGCCCGCTTGGTCCAGTGCACACTCTGCTTTGCTTGTTCGTTTGTTTCTTTGTTCGTCAGCCAATCATCTGTCACCACATAGGACCTTGGCTCCACACTGGTGAGTTCCATAAGGTCAGAGAACGCATCTCATGCCCCGAGATGCCTGGCACACAGCAGAGTCTCCGTCCAGGTTCATGGACCTCCTCCTGCCTGAAGAAAAGCATCACAAGCTAACATCGTGCTGCTCTTTAGAGGGGCTCAGCTTTCCTCACCCCATTCTCGCTACAACCTGAAGCAAGCTAAGGAGCAGGCGGAAAACAATCTTTCAGGATTCATTGTCACCTCCAAGCATAGGCCCCTCCAAGAGTTCCCATTTCCCAGGGGAGGTGGCCCACACGTTTGGTGACCATGCCTCTTGTCTCTCATTCCACCATGAACAACTGTTCTCTCTTCCTCAGAGTCCTCCACAAGCAGCACCCATCAAAATACTCTGAGCATGCCACCAAGACGGCAGACTCTAATTGCTGTTTTTCATTCAAGCTTAATGATCCTCTCCTTCCAACTAACCCATAATTACCGTTCAGAGTTCAGTGCATTCATCCAGTAATGATGACCAGTGCATTCTTTCCGCTGCATATCTAATTTAAACAGTCTTTTCTAAATGGTAGCTACGACATGGTGACAAGATAGTGCATAAGCTCAGATTTCTGTTGTTGTTAAGTACAAATATTTTGATAAGTGCAGCTAATATGAGATATTTCCTCTTAGCTGGATATGATACACATTGAAATATGACACTGGTACCATCTGTTCCTCATCATAAATATAAATGAAGTGATAATGAGCAAAATGTGTTAAGGACTATCAGGATGATGGCTCTCTGATTGTTTAATTTGGATCTTCATTAATCTAAAAATAAAACAATCTACAAATGACAAATGAACACATTTTTACTGATGCTGTGCAAGTATCTTTTAGGTGATGGACTATGTTTCTGCCACTTAAAATGAAAAGTGAATTATGCAAAAGAGATTTTGTAAAGCTCTCATTCAGTTCTCTGTTCAAATCATTAGCACCCTTTTCCCTTGGGTCAGTATTGATACCTGAGCTGCATACCTGGCCTAGTGCTGTAGCCCAAGCACTGCCTCCCTGTGGGAGTGAGGCCGGCCTCCTTCTCCTCCCTGAAACTCTATTCACTCACCTCCAAAGGTTCCTATGAGATCTTGGATTCAGCCTGAGGCTTCTACCCGCACAGCACCTGGCACTGTGTAGCGTTCGGTACATAGTCTTAGCACGTATTGAGAACTTAGATGGACCTCACACGAAGTATCATTTATTCACTACCATTTCCCTCTCTTTTACACATGGAGAAACTGTGGCATGAGGCAATAAGCAGCTTGCTAGACTTGAGGGTGAGAACTGGGGTCTGATGTGGTCCTTGTCCCTCTTTAGCTTCATAGTTTATCATCGTTATTATTATTTTTTCCCAGTCTCAGGGTATTTTCCATCCGAAGTCTCCATGACCCACACAAAGGCAAAGGCCTTTTGGTTAAGGCAGGAGGCTGTTTTTAGTAAGAGTCTTCATATTACAGGGTCTCTGGGGCACAGGGGTGAGCTGGTAAATAGCCCTTCTCTAACTCCTCACTCACCTCCAGGTCCTTTCTCCCTGGCACTGAGTTCATTGGAGCCCATCTGCCATTGCCTTCTAAAGAGACCATTGAGGCTTGCATGGAGATGTGTCAGAGGGTGGAGGACCTCCTGAGTGACTGTCCTTGAAAGAGGAGCCCCTGCCTGCATCTTGGCTGAGCCCGACCCTATTTCCATGTATCGATGTGTACAGAGCTGGCAAGGACTCTTCTTTATCCCTTCAACTGGCTTTAGGCAAAGCACGCTAAAGCCAATTGGTCTAGCTGAAGTGCTGGTGGTGGCTTTTCAAGACTACAAGCATGCTTCCCAGGAACCTGTTCCCTCCCATGAGCTGAGGTGGATGGGCTGTAGAGCCAGTGCTCCACACTGTCAGCTGGAATGAAGCCTCCAGACAGAGCCATGAGTTCCTGGGGCTTCAAAGACCACAGATCAGGGCTGGAAAGAGTGCAGCGGCATAAGCACCTGCCTGGCAAGTGTGAGCTCCCGAGTTTGATCTCCAGTATTGCAAAAAGGAAGAAAGGCGGGGGGGAGGAAGGAAAAAAAGAAGGAAGGAAGGAAGGAAGGACGGAAGGAAGGAAGGAAGGAAGGAAGGAAGGAAGGAAGGAAGGAAGGAGAAAGGAAGGAAGGAAGGAAGGAGGAAGGAAGGAAGGAAGGCAGACGGTTCACACATCAGAGCTGAGGCCTAGATCCCAGAACGTGAGGTCCTATCTCAGGTGTGCTATGCAGATCTCTTCCTGCCTATTTCGCCCGCTGCACATGGCAGCTCCTCCCAGCCCAGCTCACGGCACTCACCTGCTTCCCAACTTTCTCAGTCACTCATCCTCAAACTACTCCTTTCTTCATGAATAAATAAACCCAGGTCAGCCCTGGGCCAAGGTCTTCCTTCCAGATAGCCATCACCACGGCTCGACCTAGTGCCTTGGCTCCCCATAACTACAAATACGCCTTAGTGTCTTCATTCTCACCTGAGCTGCACTGGGCACGGTAGACTGGAATTCAATTGATAAGCTTCCAGTAATCTATCCATGTATGCTTTTCGAGCATAAACTTCTTCCTGGACGAAGACAAAGACCAGGAAGGGCTCTCTCCATCACAGCAGCTCCATCAGCAACTCCCCTGGCACCTCACTGCCACCCAGACCCCGGGCCTCCCTAGACTCGGTCCAGGTGATCCCCACCCACCACCTATCCATTGCTCTCTGCTTTGTGAACCACACAAAGGCCAATCAATGGGCCTTCCAGCTGTTTGTTGACTCTTTCCTCTGCTAATCAGGACTTCGATTTGCTGAAGACCTACTGTGCACCAGATGCCATTCCAGGCAACCAGCACGAAGTATGTCTTTTAATGTTCATGGGAACCCTGAAGTTGTCTTTGCTATTTTAAGAAGAGGAAGCTGAGACTCAGGATTGAAATAGTTTCCATCTCACACCTTTCCCCTCCCTCTGATCTCACCAGTTCTTAAAGCTTGTCTCCCAGGAAGGCTAATCTTAATTCTTTTTCCTTGCCAACTTGCAGTCTATTTAGATGCCCACTTCGGGGTTCATGCATTGCCAGGATGCTTGTGGCCCCAGTAGCTCACCTCACCCTGTGCTTGAGTCGCCAGTGCTCTTGCCTGGCTTATCCTCTAGACTTTACACCGTGGTGACTCCGCAGCACCAAACAGGGCACCCTTGAATAACAAGTGGGTGAACAGATGCATCCTGGGGTCCTACAGGGGCCCCACAGCACAGTGGGGAGCACAAATGTCTCCGCTCTGTGCTACCAGCCATTCCCACACAACAGCGCACACCTCCGAGCCTCATTTCCACCATTTGTAACCTGGAGGCATCGCCTCTGTGGGCTGGTAGGGCCCTAAAATGTGCAGACACGTGAGTTTCTTAGAACAGAGCCTGGCAGGTGGCGAGGCCAGCGCAATGATGCCAACAGTGCACGATCATTATCCTCATCACCAGAGCCGCACCACACAGAGCCTTCCAAAGCCCGGGCTTCTCCGCCCAAAGTCCACATGCTTGCCTAAGGAAAATAATTTCCTCAGTTGTAACCTAGGGAAAAATTAAATGAGTGAATTAAAAGACAGTGAAAATTCAAATTCATGAAACTGAACTTTAGAGAAAAATATGGTAGGGTTTTGAAAAGAAATAGAAGAGTTTCTCACTGTCTTGGCCCACAGGCATGTGCGGCAGCCTCAGAATGACCAGTCTCAGGGCTCTGGGTGGGGCACGGGTCTGGACAGGGCTGCTGACCGTAGCCACCAGCTCCTCTGCCTGCCCACCAAGGGGGAGTCAGATAGTGAGAAGGGGCCTGGGCTGAGCCCTGTGGGCCACACTACTGTGCTCTGGAAGGGCCCCAAGGATCCCTCGCCACAACTAGACATTCCCTGAGGACACCATCGGTCACAGCAGACAGACCACAGCCACCCCTGTGACTGGAAACCAACCCTAAACACTTGTCAGTGAACTCTCCTCAGTAATTTCATTCCCACATCGCTGAAGCAGCGCAGTGGCCCCTTTCTAGCCCAGTCCTGCTCCCAGGCAAGCTTTCAGTCCCTCCTCTGGCCCTGGGGCTATGTTTCCAGGCCCTTTCTGCACCCTCTCACTTCTCTGGGACTTTTCCATTGCCTACAGCTCAGTGCCAGCCCCTAGGATTCCTCGCACTCTCCAGCACCTCTGAATCTGCAGCATGTAAGTTCCAGGCACACAGTTATGGAATCCCCAGAGCCTGGCACTGCCACCCCAAGCACAGCAGCATGGCTCCAGCACCATACACAGTATCCTCCCAACCCAATACTATAGACCCCTGCGAGATGTCTACAGACTGAATGCTAAGGTTCAGTGAGCGATGAAAGAACCCAAGGAAGGGCTGGGGAAATAGCTCAGTAGAATAAGCACTTGGCCGGGCAAGTACAAGGCCTGGGTTCAATCCCTAGTCCTGAAAACAAAAACAAAAACAAAAAAAGAAAGAAAGAAAGAACCCAAGGACGCTGGAAGAAGATTTGGGCTTAAAATCAAGTTCATGTGATACTGAGTGTCCAGAAAATTGTCTTTGTGTTTCTAGTGGAAATGGCTCATGACACGCTTTTATCATTTAAATTCAGATTATTTTTACTCTCACAGTATCTTACCTCTGCTCTCCAAGTGTGAAGGAATAACTCCGTGGTCTGTGAGAGAACTCTAAGCCAAAGTCCAAAATGATGGAATCAAGCACAGGCGGATACTTTGAGCTCTGAGGAGTAAAATACATGGACTATTCTGGGGGAAAGGCATGCATAATTCAGCAGTACTCCACGACGCTATGCATTCTACCCAGAGCCCTTTTTACTTGGATGAAAACTACAGAAAATACATTGACATATGCCACACCTGACTTGACTCAGCGTGTTCCCTAATGGGAAAAAATCAAGCCAATAGTGTAATAGAGTACAAAGTTTTAATCATGGTTTTTAAAGATTTTTTTTTAAATCTGGCTTCTGCATAAGGTTCTATATTCATTTTTAAAAAGTGACCAGAAAATACTGTGAACAAATTAAAAAGGGAGGATGTTGTTTAAATGATCTCTTTTAAGTTTAGTTACTCAGCTATACCAGGGCTCTCAAGAGCACTTTACTCATTATCACTCTTGCTGGGGTAAGACTCTTTTATAAAGGCAGGAAACACTTAGATCTCGAAATGGGCGTCTTAATGAGGGTGGAGTGTGGTAATTGTAGTTAAACCATCTATTTAGTACAAGCTACTTACCTGTTGGTAATAAATGCAATTAAGTGACCTTACAAGTGGCAATACCTTGCCTTAGTTGCCTCTATAGTTTCCAATGCAGACTCAATCCTTCCAAAACATTTGAGATAGTTTGATGTGTAGCAGAGATAAACAAAACGACACCTTGTTGTTCCAGCTTTGTGTTGTAATTATACCTCCTCTCCATGAGAAAATGCAAAAAGAACATCAGAAGCTAGAGGAGGCTCCGCTGCTGGGAAATTCGAGGGTTGGCTGCTAATCCAAACCAGAAAGTGGGGCTAGAAGGGGATCTTCAATGCAATGCTGATTACTTATTCAAAAGAAGGTAGCATCCCTGTTTTCTACAATTAACTATGTTCTTGCAAAGCAGCAGGCAGAGAAGAATCACACATCTATGGTGATTTTTTTTCAAAGAAAACAATTAGTACCCATATCAAAAAAGCTAATTCATATTAATTAAAGAACACCCACATCAGTTAAATATTATACTTCCTCTTTCACTTAGCTCTCTGTATACAATGTGTTGCTGAAAAGTGTTGGGCTTCAAGATAATAAAGAATGACATTTGAAGAGTCTGGAGCTTGGAAGGAAACCTTACGGTCTATGAGCATTTTAATTGCATATAATTATGGATAAGGAAGTGGAACAATTTAATTTCTGAGCCTTCATGCTATTAGAAGGCTAATGGAATGGTATCAAAATTAGTTAAGTAAAACAGCAAAAAACTATTTTTTCCATTCTAACAAATAGATGGAAATGAAATGAAATGTTGAGTAACTTCTCCATCTCTTCCTTTGTACACTATAATGGTAATTCACAATCTAGCAGAAATTATGTATGGAGATGTAGAGCTAGTAAAGTGAAGCATACTTTAAAAAATACTTGGTTTTTGAAAAAAACTGGAAAAGACAGAAAAGTGGAATGAAGACAATAAAAACCTGCCCTACTATGTGCAGAACATTTTTAGAGGGAAACCCGAGAAGCTGGCCATGGAAAGCTTAGGGAGGAGCTGGTTGTACAGCTAGTACCAGTTAGAGGGGGCCTGGCAGGATGGCTCAGTGGTCTAAAGCGCCTGCTTAGGAAAGCTTGAGTGGCTGCAGGGACCACAGTTCAATCCCCAGCACCACATGCTGCGCCAGCCCTGCCCTCAGGGCAGGCTGAGCCGGCCATAAAAATAAATAAATAAACAAGCAGTTAGAGGGGGGTCTTAGCTTCACTATATACCTTTTCAAGTGCTACAATGTTATTTTCTTTTTTGTTTGTTTGTTTTTTAATTTAATATTTTTATTGTTTAAATCTAACAATGGTTATATTACATATTTTCATCATCAGATCAGTTTAGATTAATACACATAGGTATATAAGATTGATCAAACCATTAAACATTAACCCTTTTAAATCAACATTACTTTTTTTTTCTTTTCCCCTTTCTTTTTTTTGAAAATTGACATATTGCATATTGTCCTCACAATCGTTCTACAGAGTACAGTGTGTGGGTATGACCCACCTCCCTATTGATGTTGCTTAGAAAAAAAAAAAAAGGGAAAAGAATATACTTCTCTTTGGACTAAGAGGAAGCAGATACATACACAGTCAAATGTTCTGCAATTGCAGTGGGCCACCAGTGAAACATTATAACATTACAATGTTATTTTCAAAAACTGAATTGAATTAAATCTTTAGGCAACTACCTATAATCTTACCAATCAAATACCGTTGTTGAATTCCTATCATTTGGTCAAGTGAAATTCTGTATTGTTCCTAATGTTTTTTTACCATTTTTTTCTGTTTAAGAAAACAAAGTTTATAGCCGGGCATGGTGGCGCACGCCTGTAATCCCAGCACTCAGGAGGCTGAGGCAGGAGGATTGGTGCGAGTTCGAGACCAGCCTGGGCTACAAAAGTGAGCTCAAGGCCAGCCTGAACTGCATAGCGAGACCCTGTCTCAAAAAAGACAAAAAAAAAAGAAAAAAGAAAACAAAGTTTTTTTAAATAAAATGCTCTTTAAAAAATGGGGCATGTTTTAGCCAGGGTTTGCAAAGGAAACAATTTAATACAAACCACACAATTTATAGGATTACTTTATAATAGTCAACCAAAGAGAAACACAAAGTAGTGCATGAAATCTGTCCATGCACTAGAGACCCAACGAATCCTGCTGAGAGCCTGGGTCACACAGCGGTGTCCTCCAGGAGTGCGACTTGAGGTCTTCAGACCACAACGACGTCTCATGCAAGTCAGTCTCACAGATCTGCAACGGGAAAGCCTTAAAGTCACTGGTGGAAGCTAGAACGTCTGTGCCAGTGGGATGAAAGATCTGTGTCACCAGGCTGAGAGACCTGCACTGGAGGCAGGAGATGACCCTCAAAGCAAGGACCAAAGCTCTCTGGAAAAGTACCACAGCCATCCTCAGTGACAGTGAGGTCTCAGCTCCTCCAATGACAAGAACAGCCTCGTTCCTATCAGGAAACCGGCACGACCGTTTCTCCCTGGAGAACCAACAGCATCACCTCTTCCTCCCCAGCTCCCCTTTAAATGCTGTGGGCAGCAACGCTCAGGTGGGCCTTCTACCCTAGAGCCATGTGGGCTCAGCTCAGCTCAGCGTTACAAGCTGACCACCAGTTGTCAGCCACCACAAGACATACTTCTGCCACTTCTCTGTGGACTGACACACTTGTGCTCTTTTACAAAATTGGGATCATTGTGTATTTCATAACCTCTTAAACTCTGAGCTTTTCCCTTGTTATTAAATACCCTTACGGAGTTTAACTACTGACAAGATGACAGCAAATGTGCCAATGTATCGTTTCTCTCATGCAGTGCTGTCTGGTGTGGACACTGAGCTTTCTTCTACTTTCTGTTGATGTGAGTAAGCTCAGCAGCAAATTTTCTCATCCTTCCCTCTTTCTACGCCCTTCTGATTATTCCCTAAGATATATTTTAAAGGAATTGAGCTACCACCTCAAATGAATAAATACTTTGGAGTATGCTATCCATTCTTTTAGAGCATGTTGCTAAAATGTCCTGGAGGAAGAAATCGCCATTTCACTCTTGGCAGCATGTGGGAACGCTCTCTTCAGAGCCTTTCCCTGCACAGGACACAAAACTGGGAGACTGCCCATGTGCAGATGGTGTCCACTGACATGTTCTGATCCAAAAAAAAAAAAGGAATTTCTGTGATTATTTTATGCCGGAAGTCAGGTGTTGTAGAGATGCCACCATAGATAAATCTGCACACGCATTTCTCTCCTCTGGGATGGATTCCAACCTTCTCTGTCAGAGGCCAACACTTCTCAAGTGTTCAGCATTGCTTCTCCCTCTTGAGAGCTAAAAGGGCTTTCACTGGGAGCCGCAGAGTGTTCCAAAGTGAGGGGTCATGAAACCACCACCCAAGTCTTCTGGGTGGGACTCCCACGGATAATCTATGAGTGAGGGTCCCATGCACCCTCTAGGACTTCAGCGTCCCAAGGGTCTCCCTGCTCATGGAGCCCTAATGTCCCTGGACAGGACCGCCCCTCCCCAGACCTTCGGTTTGGTGGAACAGACCAGCAGAGCACCTGGATGCAGCGCCCTTGAGACTCGCGCTGAAGCCACAGTAAGCTGCATCTAGCTTACAACGGCTGCCTTTAGAGTACTACAGAAGGGAGGCTGACTCAGTAAAGGTGAATTTCACAATGACAGAAAACTTCAAAGAGAACGAATATTGTCTTTCACTCAACAATTCACAGATGACTTCTCTAAATGTTCTCATGGGCTTTTTACAACCAATCTCTGATCTTGTAGGCATATATGTATTCTTTTTCTTTAAAAAAAAAAAAATAGAACATGCTAGCTACAGAATAAGGGATTCATTCTGATATATTCGTACAAACATGTACACCCTTGGATCATTTTTGCCTCCACTACCCAGGGTGCCCCCTTTCTAGTAGGCCCAGTTTAAAGAAATGAACTGGCAATAATAGTCAATACCTCATGGGTTTGTTAAATACAAGAAAAAAAATGAAGAATCCAGATTGTATGCTCACACTTACAGAAGAGGCCTTGACTTCTTATCAAGATATTGGAAAATTAAGTTCATTCATATGGTTTAAATAAGAAATAAAAATTTTGAGTATAGTATTTATGTGTTATCTTTTACAGTTCCTTGCTTGAACCAATTTTTTTCAATTTACTGACTGATAAACACAGTTAATTGCATTGGCTAAGAGGATTTATAATCGATAGATAATCTTATGGGAAAAAACTTTATGAACAGGATGTAAATATCATTACTTTTTTTTCAAAACAATGGCAAATCATGTTGGACCAAATGTATCACAAAATTAAACCAAATGCAAATAGTTTAAGTGGCTCATAGTGTGTGGGGGCAGTTTCAACTTTTTCTTCTATATGGGACATAAATTGCTTTTTTTTTTTACATAAAACTTTTTTCTTTATTTTAAATTAGTAATTTTTCTCAGCATAGAACTTAAAAAACTAGAACAATAAAAACAAAGTATTAAAATCATGTATCATATATTTCTTTTATAAATAATAAAGATAAAACTAAGCCAGAATTTAACAGTTTGTCAAGGCTCACATAGAAACCTGACTCTGAGAACCCCATCATCTCTCTTAAGTTCTGGGCTTTTCCTACAATTTACTGCCTCTACTGTCAATTTTTTTTTTCTTTCTTTCTTTTTTTCTTTTCTTTTTTTTTTTTTTTTTTTTTTTTTTTTTTTTTTTTTTTTTTTTTTTTTTTTTTTTTTTTTTTTTTTTTTTTTGTCTGTTTGAGACAGCGTCTCACTATGCAGTTCACGCTAGCCTTGAGCTCACTTTTGTAGCCCAGGCTGGTCTCGAACTCGCACTGATCCTCCTCCTGCCTTAGCCTTCGAAGTGCTGGAATTACAGGAGTGAGCCACCACACCTGGCTCTAAACGGCTATTTTTATCCTTAGCTACATTTTTTTTTCCTGAAAAATCCCTATTTCAGAAAACCTGTTCCTTTATCTAGAGTTCAAAAAGCTACTTCTCATTTTTAGAGACATATCTAGTGTCTTAGGGCTTTAAGACATCTTCCCTTTGGGCAGATAATATGGACACTAATGAGCAAGACTAGAAAATAGTACCTGAGGAGGGGTGGTATTCTTTCTCAACTTAGAATGGAGCAGTCATGAAAATCAAAGATCAGAGTATTTCCCATTTCCCAGTCTCTAAATGATGTGGAAGCCTCAAATCACTAAAGCAGTCTTGTTTTGCTTTACAAGAAACTTACAAAGAACCAGGTATGTACAAAGGAAACAGCATTGATTTGGAAAGTTTCCAGGTTCTTCTGCATTTGGTGACATTTTGCATTAATCTAGTTTTTCATATAATAACAATGGACTATGCTTCTTCTAAAGTTGTTTGACAACACTGGTTATTGTTCTATTATAAGCCTTTAAAAGCAAATCACTTTTACCAACTGTTAATATTATTAGGCTATAAATGTTCTTAGTTATTATCGAGTATAATTTTCTCTTTATGTTCCCTTTTCTTGGTGGGGCATTGAATTATTTTCCATTTGAACAGTCTAACATCTGTTCTGATTTCCACTGCAACCAACATCTTTCTTCATTCTTTCTCTTTCTGCTTCAATTAGAAGTTTGCTAATGCTAGGATCTCCACTCAGATCTTGGACCTTTGTAATTAATTTTAATCACGCTTGTCAACACTTTTTTAATATAAGAAATAAGTAAATATGTAACTAAAAAGCCACTTATGTCTTTTATGAAGGTAACAAATATGCAATTAAAAACTTCTCTCTGTGACTTTACAATAAATTAACTTGTTTTGTCACTATTGTGCCTGTATAATGTCATTTACTCTGGAGTTTTGACAGTCTGATTTTTTTTTATCCTTGGCAAAATTAGCAAGTAATATTAAGATCTAAGAAATGACAATTAGTTTGTGAATTAGGTGGGATATACAATGTGTTAATTATTGAGGGACCAGGCTGCATGCAATTAAAATTTAGCATCCAGATAATGATAATATAGTAGGCTTCTGAGTATCTAATGAAGTTGAAAATGTTCATTACCAATAAATTAATTCTCAGTTGCTTAACCAATCTTTAAAATGTCTGTACAGAGGGCTAGATCATAATAATCACTATTGTTCACATAGAGTAATATGATGTCTTAAAAGTCTGTGAGGACTATCATTTTATTGTTAGGGCTCTCTGCATATCAGTGGGGAGCCTTTCTGTAGACTCAAAAATATTATAGCCACAGTAGTATTTGCTCATCTTAAAACATTCTTTCAAACCATCAAAACATCCTTTCAAGATCAAGCAATGAGATAAGAAAAGGACATCAACAGAGGAGATGGACCAGGACAGCCTACAGAGCTCCACTGGACCTTAATGTCTTAATAATGACTCACACACAAAAAAAATGTCTTTTTAGCTTGAACTAAATACACTCAGAATTCACAAACTCAGTACCAAAATGAATTTCTTAGTGTAATGGAATCCTCACTCTTCTAGAGCTGGAGAATATGTGGTATCTTTAAGAGATCCCAGTCCTGTAGGAATCCAACACAAGAACAAATCAATACCATGTAGTAACTGACATGGCATAGAAACAAAAGCCTTGCTTCGACCCTGTGAAGTCCCTCTGGCTGCTCAATACAAGGTAGACTGTAGAAAATCAGAGCAGAGAAAGAGACCAGCCATGGTCCGTATGCATGGCAGTAACAGTTTGTACCACACTATTAGTAGCAGAGAAAGAGAAAAGGGAAAAGAATTATAAATACAATTCAGAGATAGAATTGCATCCAAGGCTTGACTTAAGAAACTAGAGAGATGGTGCTATTATACCTGATTTTGGGGACAATCAGGTTAGATGGAAATCTCAAGAGGTCCAGTTGGGGTTTGTGAAGATTACATCAGCTATAGACATGAGTGGCAAATTGTAAAGGCGTGGAGTTGAGAGAAAAGACTTTGCTGTAGATAGAATTTGGGCAGCCAGCAACATGTAGGTGACTCTGAAGCCCTAGAATAGGTGAAGATAACTAATGAGAAATTCAAGAGAAAGGACAAAGCCAAGGCAGCCAAAGAATTCCAACATTCAGGGGACACAATGGAGGAAGAAGAATTAGCAAACGAGACTGAAAAAGGAGCAACCAGAGAACTTCGCAGGTCAGGCTAGCACAGTTTCATGAAACCCAGAGAGAGGAAATTTCTAAGTAGGAGACAGAGCCCATTTCTGCACTAGGGTTACTCACTGCAGCATTGCTATAACAGCAACAGATTAGAAACATCCAAAAACCGCAGTGTGGGAGATAAGCAAAGGAAAGCTCTGAGCTTGCAGCAAAAAGGACATGCATGATTTCCAAAGTAAACTGTTAAAAGCTCACTTGAGTGACATAAAGTTCTCTAGTATATTTGCAGAAAAAACATCACACTTATTTTCATCATTCTGTGCACAGCTGGCTTCTGGAACACTGACTATCTTACAGCTGGATTCTACAGAAGTGGATCTGAGTACACTGGCAGAAAGTCGCCCTAACAAGGCTTGAACTGAGAGGCCAACAGCAAGTCCAGAAACTGCACCCTCAGCTGCCACCAAGGGTGGCTCTATTGCACATGGCCTTAGAGATGTGATACATAGCACAAAAGGTTTCTGCTGCAGCTGACCATAGAGTTCTTGCATCGTTGCCGTGTATACTGCTAAATGGAAAGTTGTTAATGTATTAAATTCAAAAGAGTTCAAAAAAATAAATTAAAAAAAAAAAAGAGTTCAGCTAAGCAAGAAACAGTTTATGACTCTACAGTCAGGCCAACCCTAGGATGACTCTCCTTGCATCACAATGGCAGGTTTTATTTACAGCAAGAAGAAAGGGAGAACACACAGAAGACAAAGGTAGGGTGCAGAGACACCTCCAATCAGTTACCGCTCATGCCTATCTTATTTGAACAGTTTATACAGTTGGCCACTTGTGACTGAATGAGACTTGATGCCTTATTACAAGATCAATATATTCATTGTATGTTGCAAACATATGCTGGTAAAAATTCTTTTTAAATTTAAAATAGTAAAAAAAAAAAAATACAAGAACAGGTTGCAATGTGTTTTATACATGATATTACATGTCTGTACTTTGGGCATAGACGAACCTTTAGACCAACTCAGAGTATGTGTGCAGACAGCCTTTGGTTAAATTTAGTTCAATTTAACAATTCTCACACCTCGGTGAAGGCTGTTCTGTATCTCACGGACTCTCACATTGCAGAAAGTGCTGCAGCCAGCTTGCTACCCATTTCAGGTAATTAGGCAGATTTGAAGATTTAACAAGATTCAAGACATTGGTATTTCTCCAGGTCTTGGCAGTAAATTTCAACTATGTACACTTTCAGTCTACAAATTCAGATTTTTCTTCAGTTTAGGAACGTTTTCTTCTTTGTGCATTTTCTTCTTGGCAATAACTCCACTTAGACATGTATTAGTTAAAGAGCTGGCAAGATAGCTTGGTGATCTAAGCTCCTGCTTGACAAGCCCAAGAATCTGGGTTCAATCCCCACTTCCACATGTGTTGCTGGTCTTGCACCAAAAAATAAATAAATACAAATAAATCATAGACATTCATTAGCTAAGTAACCTGACCTCTCCCTCTCATCTCATTATCCCTCTGATGACTTCTCAGGGACCCTCTCCTCTATATTGAAAGGACTTTCTCAAGCCTGTTCTCCACATGTGATAAAAATTTTTCAGTGATGTCAAATCTAATATATATATATATATATATATATATATATATATATATATATATATACCAGAGATTGAGGACCTTGCACTAGCCAGTATGTTTATAATACTTTATTCTCTTTTGGCACTGTCTCTTTCTATACATTTTTTTTCTGTGCCAACACTTCTTTCATCTTGGTCTGTCTGGCTACCTTTCTGAGCTTTCCAGAGAAGCAGGGCCAGGTCCCTTCCCATGGAAGGGAGGGGTTAGGTTCACACCCCCAGGGCTGTGACGTGCTCCCTCATCACTTTGTGAGGAGTCCCCCGAATCCTGGGCTCACTTCCCCAAGAGACAAGGCTAGTTTTGGGAACATGCCATCTGTACAGCCACATATGACCTCTCCCTCAGGAGGAGCCCTCATGGGCCTGCTGTTGCCATCTTGAAATCCTTAATAAGTTTTTTAATCATATTTCTGTATTTTCATGTTTACTGGTACCTGAAAACTAGGTAGCTTATCCTGACCAGAAGCTGTTCCCTGTGGTTTATGATGTAAAAGTGATCCCTTTTAAACACGCCCAGAGGTCCTCCCATCCTGGTCATGCTCTACCAACTCCACTCCAAGGTTGCCAAGATGTATAAGAATCTGGATGCTTCCTCCATGTAAAACTACAGAAAAATGGTCCAGCAGCAGTCTAGAGGTCCAGTTTCTGAACTTACCATGCTGAACGCCAGTCTGCACCGAGGCTGGCCCAACCAGTGTCCCGCACTCCATCTGCAAACCTGATGAGTCCTTATAGTCATGACCCAGATTTGAGTCTGTCACTATAAAGTACTCTATCCCATTTTCTGTTACCTTTCTAGAAGAACCTCCTTACCCAGTCTTTACAGAAGGAGAGACATAGCAAACTCCATGTGTCAAGTCTATAAGGCAAAAGCCTTACTCATCAGATTTTTTTTTTTGTACAGGGTCTCACTACATACATGGGACTCATTGTGATCCTGTTTCCAGGCTCCCTAGTGCTGGCATAACAGGCACAGGCTACCGCACCCAGTCTGAGTCACCATCTCAGTGTGTCCCAGAGGCTGGGCCAGCATGGCACACCAAGGATCAAACCCCAGTCACTGCACCTACCTAAGCAGGCGCTTCAGCCCACTGAGCTATCTGGCTGGCCCTACTCAACAGATTCTGATAAGTCATTTTTAAGCTAGCATATATAGGCCCTGAAAACTCAGAATCCACCTTTTTAATAAAAGCCTGATAAACAGAACTCGTGTTAGTCTGCTGGCCTAATGAGCTCATTTGTATTTATTTGCTAACATGAATCATTTGGTCTAATAAAAATAATACCTGACAAACTGCATACTGTGATGGGAAGATGGCTCCCACTTTGAAAATAAATGTCAAGTCTTTACCTCAACATTTATTTTTGGTAAACGCAGCATCTCTGCCTTGGCATTTAAATTGCAGCAGGAGACCTTAATCAGACTGATGGAGGACTCCGGCACTAGCTAGAGAGAACAGTTGACTTTTGACTGCTAAAAAGAAGTTCGAAGTGTCATGCTGACTACTGTATATTCCCTGGGGTGGCATCTGGGGGAAGAGGAGAGAGAAATGATTATCCAGCCATTTGGATTTGTTTGTGCATTTGAGCCAAAAGAAATGACCTTCTTGCGTCTCTCCTTTTGTGGAAGACGGAGCACTCCGAGGTCATTTCACTCACTTTCTTTGTGTGCTTAAAGCTCGTGTCCCCAAACACCACCAGCAAAAGCCAAGGACAAGCACCGCCCCCCTCACCTCCCAGCATGCACTGCCAGGCTGGAAATGGAAACGAGAGGCACAGAACGTGTGGTCTGCCCAGATTCATTTGGAAGGAATACATTTGATCTTCTAAGGCTTCTTCACATCGTGCCATGTGGGACATCAACAGCAAAACAAAAAAGGCATTATTCCCTTATAATTACTAGCATCCTCCTAATCAACACTTTTCAAAAAAAAAAAAAAAGGAAAGTAAAAATAGCACAAAGAAAGGGCTGGCCAGATAGCTCAGCGCATTAAAGGGCCTGTTTAGGCAGCTGCAGGGACTGGGTTCTGATCACCGACACGCCATGCTGGTCCAGCCCCCGCAGCGTGCTGAGATGGCGGCTGAGACTGGGCATGGTGGCCCGCACCCAAATCCCAGTGCTTGAGGGGCTGAAAATGAGGATCACTATGAGTTAATTAAGATAATTAACTATGCCAAAACATAGTTAATCGCAGAAAACCCACCACTGGTGGTGGGCTTTTATTTTCAAATCAGCATTTTTTGAAACGATGGCTTTAATAGACGAAGAGCTTGGCAAGGAAGACGTGCGACTCTCTCCCTTCTACTGGCATCTTTCTTTGCCTCTGAAACACCGCCCAGTCCTGCGGAGGGACACGCACTGTCAGTGGGCTCAGTAGAGGCAGCCACACAGGGAGAATCCTGTCCTCAGTGCTTCTGACCCCATTTACAGGCTTGGGAGTTCTTCTTGAGGTTTGTGAGAAACAGCGTGGAAAGTACAGGTGAGAACAGAGAAAGAATAAGTGCATCCGAGGAAAAACATTGCCGCTGAGGAAGGGCCCTGCAGTGCTCCGCCCAGGATGAGCGTGCTCTCAGTTGCTCTGTCCTAATTCAGAGGACCCGGATGTTCAGAGCACACGTTTCACTACCCAGACCCGTGGCAAGCGGCAGGGTCAGGACTGAGCCCATGCTCCCCGCCCAAGGCCCATCCTCCCTGGGGATGGGGCCTCGTTGGCTGACTCACAGCTGTGGGCTTCATGCCCAAGCGGCCTGAGCGCTCAGACAAGACCCTGCGCCCGGAAGCCCCGTGGACTCCGCTGAATTATCTGCCATCACCATGGAAATGCTGAAGGATTTTAAAGTCCTCCTCCTGCATCCCTGTTTTGCAGCAGAGGGCGTCACTGACCCTGCTTGCAAGTCCTGCCTGGCCTCTCCTTCCCATGCTGTCCTGGTAGGCCACTTCCCCACGTGCCGTCAGCTGCCACTCTGAGGTCCCCTTCAGTGTCTGTCTTTAGATCACTATTCCTACCTATCCTAGAGTGAGACAGAGTGTGAGAAACAGGCACTTCTGGGTACCATGCTCTTGCTTTTGGTCACCATGCGAACCAGAGGGTGGAACAGCCCTTATCCCCATTTTACAGATGAGGAAATTAAGGCAGGAAGAAGTTAACTTCCGAGCTCCTGGGGTGCTCTGAGACAGCAATTGGGACTGGGTGTGGTGGCGCCCACCTGTAATCCCAGCTCTGCGGAGGCTGTAAACAGGCAGAGCACTGTGAGTCTTAGTGAGACCCTGAGCATCCTGCAGACCCTTCCGTAAAATGCAGCAAGGAGCTCCTGGTCAGCTAGATTATAATGGTGCATCTGTAAGGTCATGAGACCTGAATGGCCGCGACATGTGACTCTGGCCAACGCCCCTTATAAAAGAAGCCATTGGGGCTTCCAGCCCTCTTCCCTTTCTTAGGGCTGAAAGGTCAACATGGTTCTCTGAAGCAACCTTACCACATTCTAGAGGACAACACTCTGGAAAGGGCAGAATCACCACCAGAAGGACCTGGAACCTGGAGTGACCTCACAGAACCGAAACAGACTGCCTGGCTCATCCCTCTCACCCCTGAACTGCTCCGTGAGAAGAAAAAAAAAAAAACAATGAACTACCTGGTTTGAGCTATTGCATTTGAAGGTTACCTTGCAGGAGATACTTGGCCTATACCTTAATCAATACAAGGCATAAGCACTTAAGGGTATTTTATTCTCCACATACCAGAAGAAATCCAGTAGACATCTGCTGGCATGGGTTCAACAGAACTGAACTCTGGTCTCCTGGACTTTCATTTATAACCTCAAAATGGCAACGATAGATCCATGGATCGTGTCTCCTTTGCTGAAGGGGAAGAAAGAAGAAAGGGGAAGGAGGGCATAAATGAAAGTCTTTCTGGGAGTCCCCAGTGCCTATCTACTTCTGCTTAAATGGCCAGGCCATGTCACATGGCCATGGCTCACTGAGAGGCAGCTCTTGTCCCCACTTTTCTAGTGGAGGAAGAAAAGGGCAAGGGCTTAATCGGGCACTGCATGAGCCATAATTATTAATACAATTATTGTTATTACCACTCTCAAAACTTCCTGGAACGTCCCGGGTAGTCCCTGGCTTTTCCCAGCCTCACTGTCCCTTCCACCAAAGGTGCTGAGTCTGTCTGGATAGGGGCGTGATCCTGCGTATCCCAAATAGAAAGCAAACATCGTAATTCCTTCTGGGCCTGCCCTTCCAATTTGCTGCCTACAAGGCACTTTCCTTGGGGTCTCTTATGAAACTCAGATTGGTTGATGAGAAAGTCTGTAGCATTAATTCAGGAGGATAACTGAGAAATAGCAATATTTGAAGTTACAGGATGTGTTGGACACTGTGCTGCATCTGCGAGGATCATCTGTAGGCCCAGGGAGGCTTTCCGGGAACTAGGGATCCCACAGGACTAAATAGATAGGGCTTACTGGGAGCTAAGGATTGTGCTAAACATCCCACTGTTACCACCATCAATACTCTCCCAAACTCCAACCAGTGAACAAAACGGTCTCCTAGATTTTTCAGCTGAGAAAACAGAAGCAGATATTTTGGAAGAACAGAGATGTGCTTGGCAATGTTTTATTAGGAGCTATGCACAATCTCCCCACTTTGCCTAGAATGGCTTTGGGAACAATTGAGATGAATTTTCAATGCTTAACGGATGTTGTACCAATGTGTCTTCTGTGAGTGACCTGTACTGAGCACGGCCACTGGCTACTCTTCACAAGATCATGTGTATCACCTCACTTTGGGAGGACAAAGACAGCAGGATGAGGCAGATTGGTGCCTGGGCTGGAGCTGCCTTTGCTGGGATTCCCATGAGCCTGTGGGGCTGTGACTACCTTCACAGTGAAGCAAGGAGTGCTCCTCCCTCTCCCAAGACCTTCTGTGTAATTTCTTTTCTTAATTCTTTCACCAAAGGCCTCAGCACCAATCCCAAAGGACTGTCATATGTACCTTCAGTTCCGTAAAAGAAATTTGCCTAGCAAAGTATTTACTCGGTCCTGAAACCCTGTGGGTGTTGACTCTAATCATGATATAAAGACCTCTAGATTTCTAGAACCAAAGCTACAGGAGAGAAGCACTGTCCTCTGGGAATCTCAGTCAACCAGGAATGGTGGTGCTTGTCCCTCCGCTGGCACACCCCTGCACTGCCCCCACTGCCCTCTCTGAAATGCAATGTTCAGGGCATCCAGTCCAGCTGCCACTCATCCAAGCACCCAAGTATCTACATCTGCCCACGAACATTCTCACCCCTTCTCACCTCCCTCCACCAAAAGAGTGAATTTGATGAGCAGAGCAAGAGAACAGAGAAAGCCTCTGCTCCTCCAGGTCTCTAGACAGCAGTGCTGCTTCTCACTCCAGCTCCCCTCTCACTGCTGGAGGAAAAATGTGCCTGATCTTTTCTAGAGCTCACTGCAGACTCTCTAGAAAATTGGAGTCGCATCACCACTGTGGCTCTTGAATGGTTCTTTTCTTCTCTTCTTTATGCCTGATCCTCTTTGTGGTTTACTCCTACACAAACATTTTCCTCACAATTTTCAACTTGCATGACTGTCCAACACCCCTAGAACTGGGGCTCTATATTTGTCCCAGTCCTGATAGATTACTGCCATAGAAGGTAGGAGAAGGGTGCCTGGTGGTCCTTGGTCACAGGCAGGGGTGTCTGTCTCCATAGCCTGCTCAGTCCCCTTTCTTCTAGCAATAGCTCACAGTCTTCCTTTGGGTTCCAAAGTGCCCTCGGTGATTTTTCTTGTCAGTCACATGGCCTGGCTGAGGCTGAGTCTTCCCCTACTCAAGGAAGCCAACTGACCAGAGTTATACCCCTGGACTTGGAGATATATTTAAGGATAGATGTGTGACCCAAGACAGGCCACCTTGTGACTCACTAGTAGGACGCTTATTCCCCTTGTGTGTTCCACTCAATGACCCACAGAGAAGAGGAGAATCTTAGGCTTAAATACACAAGTTGACATTTCTAAGAGATCTATCAGCCACTGTGATGAAGGCACCAGTTTGGAATTTGAGGCTAGTGAAACAGAAAGATGTAGATGCTTTTAAGATACATTCTGTGTACCACACACCTAGTTCTCTAGGGGCTGAGGCAAAAGGATCCCAAGCTCAACCCCAGCCTGACCAACTTAGTGAGACTTTGTCTCAAAATAAAAATATTTGAAGGGCTGGGGATGTAGCTGAGTGTGAAGGCCCTGGGCTCAATCCCCAGTACCACAATAATTCATAACCACAGCCCCTCTGCTTACTCCAAAACAGATTAGTATTAGTCACAGTTTTACTTAGAAGAACAGATAAACTACAAGGAGCAGATATTAACACAAGATGTACAAGTGTATAACAAATTACAAGATTGACTTACAGCTCAGCTGCATGAGGAAGCATGCAGAGGGTGTCGCACACCCAAGACTAAAGAATTTGGCCCCAAGGTCTGAAGCTCACTGCAGTGCTCCCTGCAAGTCTCTAAGTTTCTCCAAGGAAGTAGAACATTGCCTACATCCTCCTCAGCCCCTTTAAATGGGCTCTTTGTGCTGAATCACTCTGGGGTGGTCCCTGTTGTGCCCTAGGGTGGAACCAATGATGCACTAGGGCAGAACCCATGGCATCCCAGGGTGGGGGCCCTTCCCACCCAGCAGGACGGGATCCCTATGGCCCTAACCCCACACAGTCATGCAGCCAAGTTGACACAATGTATCAACCACTACAAGGTTCATATGGAAAAAGCACTCCTTGTTCTTGGGCACGCTTTCCTGCTGATGAAAACAACTGCAACTTCCTCAGCCTCACCCAGAAAGAAGCACCAAGGGTGGGGAGCTTGAAGGATTTTGAAAACCTCTCTGAGAGTGAGGCACCTGACACCCTCCCCCTTGTGGCAAGGTTGCTGCTTGCAGTCACATCCCCAAGCTCCATCTTGCAGGATTTAATGAGAATTAGGGACAGTGGTTTTTTGTTTTGTTTTGTTTTGAATTTTTATTTTTATTTTATTTTCTTATTTCAGAATTTTTGTTTGTTTATTTATTTTTATGGCCAACTCAGCCTGCCCTGAGGGCAGGGCTGGCACAGCATGTGGTGCCAGGGATTGAACCGTGGTCCCTGAAGCCACCTGCAGGTGCTTTAGACCACTGAGCCATCCTGCCGGGCCAGGGACAGTGGTTTTAAAGGACCTCAACATCATTATTATGGAGACAGAGGAAAAGGAACATAAAGAAACACGATGTCTATCTTGAACTGGCCATTGTAAAACAATTAAATGTTCAGTAATTCTAAATCCTGGGAGCAAACTGAGTATTCCTAACTGGGTATGGGAAATTGCATTTCCTTCCCATAGCTTAAGAGTCCTAGCCCTTGGTAGCCATGTGTGAGACTCTATGTGCGAATAAGTGCTTTACAGATGTAATTCATGCCTAAGTTCCTATGAAGGGGGCCCAGCCCTTAGTCCACAATGGCTAGTGTCCTTAGTGAGATGCTCACAGATAACATCAGGATATAAGGATGGGACAAAAATGGGGGTGAGGCAGCTGTAGGGTGCTGGCAGCTCCCAGATCCAGGCAAGAGTGTGGGCCTGCCCCCATTGCCACCTCTGTGGGTTAGGGGTGCTGTCATAACAGCCCTGGGGCTTAGAAATTGAAATCTAAGTTTTAAGCGCTTGCCAGAACTCCAAACTTGGGTTTAGTGATGTGCAAGCATTTAGAAACACTTTTCAGCACTCCCCAATCAAGCACATACGCAGCTTCTATCCTTTAGGGAGGGCTTTAGGGTCTTACTTTGAGCCGTTTTAGGCTTTGCTGCATTAAAAAAAAAAAAAAAAAAAAAAAAAAAAAAAAAAAAAAAAAAAAAAAAAAAAAAAAAACTAATATATGCTTTTAAATTTTTTAAAAAACATACTGTAAGTATATATATAGACAAACACATATGCATGAAAACACAGTTTCAAAGTAATATATGTTTATTTAAATACTAATTATCTATATGGGACTGTTTTTCTTGTGTCCCTAGATCTTTAGCCAAGTAGACAGTACACTATCAGTTAGTATTAGTTGCAAGAGGGAAGTGGTTTTATTGGAAAAAAGAGAAAGCCAGCCAAGGATCCCCTAGTTAAAGACTCAAATCAGAAATCAAACAGCAGAAGGGAAAATGCAGCTAATATCCACTAACCCCATCCCCAGTCAGCTGAGAACTTCTCCATTCTCCATTGTAATTTCCATGTCATCTCTCTCTCTCTCTCTCACCTCTCTCTGTCTCAATCGCTCTTCTTCTGTCATTGTTAAACCAAAAGTCGAATGACTACAAAGCTCTGCTTTGTACTGTGCTTTTTAAAATTTAAAACCTCATTATTCACTTTGGTCTTCATTTTGTTCTTTGAATCTCCAAAGAAAGAGGGTTTACAGCTGCCCTCGCGAAGCCCCAGAGATGACGCTGGAAGGTCGTGTCCTTAACACAGTGGGCCACAAACTAAACTCCCCTATCTCATCTCCAACTGCAGGGAGAGGCTGGCTTTCAGTGTTTTAATGGACAACACCATTGTCCCCTGGCGTTGGTGACAATTCAAAGAGTTCCTTTGCCTTGGTGGATGTTCCCATTGCAGTGTTTCCCATTTTAAGTGGCTTGCAGAGAAGATGGCTCTGCCCCCCCCAATCTCTCTGTTCCTCTCCTCCTCCCCAGACCCCATTTTCTCTTTCTCAATAGCTTCATGAAGCTCTTGCCACAGGGGTGTGGCCTGCTGCCCAGGACAACAGGAGCAAGGAGCAGTGGGCCTCACTCCCTCTGGATGCCAGGCCTGGCAAGGATGGGTCCACATGTGTAAACTCAGCTCTCCATCCCGTTTTATTCTTAATGGGCACCATATGCAATTCACTGATTTATTGCTGACCTTTCTCTTTTCCTTCCTGGTCCTTCACAAACTGGTCCCCCCACATCTGGCGAGCAAGCCAGCTGGGGAACACACCCTGCCATATGAGTTGGGGGCCTCTGAAAGGCTTTTCTTTGGATCTACTTTTAGATAAGGAAAGAAGGTCCTAGGGGCAGGATGAGCAGGGAAAGTGGGTCGTGCACTGCCCTCTGATGGAGGAAATGATGTCATTCTAACTTATCAAAGGGAGCCTGGGCTCGGATGCATTTATGGGAAACTGCTGTCCCTTCCGAGGGAGTACATGCTCTCCACTTTAATTTCAGGATTAGCGTCATTTCATCACGGAGGAGGCCAAGCCTTTTCCTTTTCAGTGGCATAAAACTCATATAAATTCAAATGTGTGTTCTTAGAAATAGTCATGGAATGCTTTAAAAAATTGACATAGATCAAGAGTTGGACAATAAATTTCCTCCCTAATGAGACACCAAGAAGAAAGAGAACATTTGATGTTACACCCAAGGAGGGTTGGTTAGTGAAGATTTATGGGCAATCTGTACAAATACTGTCCTTTCCTTCCAATGAGTTTTTAATTTTGGTTTGATGGTATCCAGGTGTCCCTATTTGATTGTGATATTAGATGCATAAAATGTTAGTACTAGACGAATATTTTTCTTCTTAAACTGTACCTTTTGCAGAGCTCTTTCACAGCCAAACCGTACGCAAACTCCGTTCATGTTGGATGTGCTTACATGTCTACATGCATAGATGACATAATAAAGACAGGCCCCTATTCACCCAAGCCAGCAGAGGACATGAAAAAGATCTCCTTCCTACAAGGTTTCCCCAGAAGCAGAAGGCCTGCCAACAGCACAAGGCAGAACTTCTCCCCTGAGCCTAAGATGTTCCCCATTGCTGTGTTTTCCTGAGGACAGGGCTGCCCCTTTTGAGGAACATTTATGTCTTTCAACAAGGGACCTAGCATGCATTCTGTGCCAATATTCCATAGATGCTAGAACATTCCATGGATGCTACCTTGCCCTGTCCTCACACTTAGTGGGTCTTATTTCCACACATTAGGACCATCTATACCCCTGTTCTGTTAGAGATATTTCAAAGAAGCCAAAAGACATGCAAAGGGGACAAGCAAGCTATGTAGACAGAAACTACAACTGCCGAGGTCTCCTGCCACGTCATTTCTTCAGGCCTCCTGGATTGTGCCAAATTATGTTTCTGGTAAAGATCGAGTGTTGGGAAGTATGTCACACACAAGATGTGCTCTCTTGCCACCAAGCTCTAGACATGTGGCCACAGCTGTGATGGCGATAACAACAGTGGCTGTGGTGGCAATGGTGGCAGCAACGATGAAGATGGTAGTAGGGGAGGTAACGGTAGTGTGGCAGTGGTGGTGGGGGTGACATCGGGGAGCAGTGGTAATGGTGATAATGGCGGAAGTTGTCGTTGTTATTGGTGATGGATGAAGGGTGAGAGGGAATGGTAGTGGTGGTGGCAGTGATTGATCGTGCTGTGGCGGTGCGGGTGCTGATAACCATAACGGCAGAATTTCTACGTACTGTTCTATCTTAACTTCAGTAGCATCAACCTCCGATAAAGTAGCCTATCGCTTAGCAGAAATTCTGATTCATTCCTCTCTTAGGTAAATTTGGATGGAAAGCAAGCTGGGCTGCATAGGAACTTGTCTCAAAATCTATGTGACAATGACTTGAGGAAAGTCAGGTGCAAGGAAGAATCTGGAAAGAAGACTGGCTTCCTTTGTAACTGATCTGTAACTGCAGGAAAATGAGATTCCAATAGAATGATCAATGGGCTCGTTGTCTATGCACAAGAGCTCTAAGGGATTTCTGTGTATCGATTTTGTACCTTCCTACACTGCTGAATTTCAGTAGAAATTCTAGAAGTGTTTGGTGGAATTTGGGGTGTGTCCTATGTAAAGAATCCCATATCTACATAACAATAATGTAATGTTTTCCTTCCCTGTACCCATTCTTTCTATTTCTTTCTCTTGCTTGGTCAGCTGGCTAATATTTCAGATTTCTCCTGAACAGGTGCCTTGTTCCTGATCTTGAAGAAAAGGCTTTCAGTCTTTCCCCATTACAAATTATTTTGACCATTGGTTTCATAAATGGATTTTCTACATCTATTTTCTTCAGGACTTCTATTATGAGTAGATGTGGGGTTTTGTCAAAGAATTTTCCTATATCTATTAATATGAATGTGTGGTTTTTGTCCTTGCTCCTGTATTGTCTTTATTGATTTGAGGATGCTGATTGTCTTTATTGATTTGAGTATGTTGAACCACCCCTGGGTGCCTGGGATGAAGTGTGTTTGCTGGTAATGTGTTGGGAGCCACAGAAACTGGAGAATAATCAGATGTGTACAGATGGGACTGGGCTTCCGTGCCTAAAGCAAGCAAGCTACCTCAGTCCTGACATAAACATCCTGATTGGTTAAGGTCAAGTATTCATCACCAGGCAATTTTGTGTCACGTGTTACTAACTTTGCAAAGATATAAATAGACGTATTTGTTTTGCTCCTGGAGTCATCCTGCCAGCCAGGCAGAAGAACCACCACCTAACCCAGGTTTTGTTTGCTTGGCTATCTTTTTCTAATTCTTCCCACCACCACTGGCACTGAGACCAAAAGATCCTTACGATAATGTATGATCTTTTTTTTTTTTTTTTAATTTTTTTTTCTTGTTTCAGAACTTTTTATTTGTTTGTTTATTTATTTATTTATTTATTTATTTATTTATTTTTATGGCCAGCTCAGCCTGCCCTGAGGGCAGGGCTGGCACAGCATGTGGTGCTGGGAATCGAACCGCGGTCCCTGCAGCCGCCCAAGCTTTCCTCAGCAGGCGCTTTAGACCACGGAGCCATCCTGCCAGGCCCTGTATGATCTTTTTGATAGTTGTTGCTTGCTGAGAATTTTGTGTCTATGTTCATTGTAGGTTTCTTTTTTAGCTGTGCCTTCGAATGGTTTTGGGATCAGGTCAGCGCTAGCTTCCAGAAAGGAACTTTGGCAGCACTCCCGCCCTTTCAGTTTTATTAAATAGATTTCATAAGGTATTAGAAATCAAACTCATGACTTTGTGCTTGCCAGGCAGACACTTGTGCCACTGAGCTGTATTCCCATATATTACATAGTTTAAGGAGTATTGACATTATTTCCCCCTGAAGCTCTTGTAGAATTCAGTGAGCTTTTCAGGTCCTGGGCTTTTCTTAGTTAACAGGGTTTTTATTATTGCTTCATTGTATCTGCTTGTGATTGCCTTGGTCAGATTTTTTATATCTTCTTGGTTAAATGTTGGTAATTTATGTGTCTAAGAATCTGTTCACCTCTTCAAGACTCTCCAGTTTGTTGGAGCACAATTTTTTAAAGAGCATAAAATAAAAAAAATTCAAAACAAGATAAAAGGAGGGTAACAATGGTTAATCCGTTGCATACTATTATCTTTATATTAGTTACTCAGAGAGGCACACAATTTTTCCTAGTAGTTAATAATGATCTTCTGGATGTGAGTGGCATGTGTTGTGGGTTTGCCTTTTTGATATCTAATTGCATTGATGTAGGTCTTTGCTTCCTTCGTTTGGTGAGTTTCTCTAATTTGTTCCTTCTTTCAAAGAATCAGCTCTTTGATTCATTGACACTTTGTAATTTGTAAACCATCTTGTCAAGCGGATCAGCTTGAGGTGATGTCAGTTATTTGCCTTTTCTCTTGTGAGTCCTACCTTATCCTGCATCCCTCGTTCATTATATGTTGGATAATTTGGGATTATGTCTTAGAACTTTTGGATGTTTGTATCTTAGATCTTATTGAGTTCCTCTATATTTTACCAATAGCTAGTTTTTATTTTGTTTTAATGGTTCATTGATTTAGTTGGATACATTGTAAATGTAATTTCTTGAGTAGCAGCTCTAATCTCAGTTCAGAGTTTTTATCTCTAGCTGGCAAATGTTGACCATGTCCTGTGCATATGGTGATCAGGGGTCAGTGAAAGAAGGAGGAAGACAGAAGTGTGGAGATGTTCTCTCCCACCCTTCTCTGCCTACAAGCTTCCCCTTTCTGTCCAGTGGCTAACAACCCTTGTCAGTATCCTTAGTCTGTAGGCCAAAGAGACCCCAGCAACACTTGAGCCACCACACACACCCACACATAAATACACTATATCTGCCCCTAAGCTACAGGCACACAAAACAGAAAACCTATTGCCAGTGAGTCACCTGTCCTCTTAGCGTGGACTCCAAGCTGCAGTAGCCACCAAGATTCAGTGCGAGTGTGGGGGTGGGTGAGAACTGTGCTCCAACAATAATAAGTCCTTCCTATAATCTCCCTTCCTCAAGCCAAGACTTTTAGAAATGGTTGGAAACACCATATGATTCCACCTCACAGTCTGCTCCCTTCTCCAAGGGCAGTGCTCTAGCCCCATGTGCAACTGTGAAGGAGGAAACGCAACCAGAGGAGACGGCTGCTGTGCACCCTCCAGCATGTGCTGAACCCCGAACTCCACACCTATACAACAAGGAGTCTGGACAGGACTTAGCTGTTTCAAATCTGTTTTCCAGAACCCTGAGTTTCTCTTGGTACCAAGGCCAGCCAGGATCCTCCATTCCTGCACGACCCAGAGAATACCAATTTGAGAAAATGAAATTTCTAGCAAGATTTTATTTGAAAAATAGTTTTATTAATGTACTAGGTTCAAAAAAGTGGTCAGAGTTACTTTCCTTTTCACACTTAAAATTGGCCATGGACCTGCAACCACGACACCTAAATACAACCTGTATCACCTAAATCAGCTGTGTGGCCATGGGGCATTAGGAAACATCACACAGGACTTGAAAAGTATTTGCCCTTTGACTGTTCTTTACTGCTCATGAAAGCCAGTTGCTATGAGGAAAAAACTCAGGCCAATCTCTTGGAGAAGAGGAAAGTCCACAGCACTGCCACTGCATGCCAGAAGGACCACAAAGTGCCCAGGTATGAGAATGGCTCAGTGGACAGTAGCCAGCCCCGTAACAGAAGTAGATGGGCACTGACCTCAGATGCACAAGCAAATCCAACCCAAATGAGAACAGCTCAAGGAAACTCCAAGCTCATGAGCTAAACAAATGTTTCTTATTTAATCCACAAAAGTTTGAAGTATTGCGCTTGCTTTGTATTTAGCAGTGGCTAGTACAGCTGTTAAAACTTCTTTGGGGCATCATTGGCTTAGACAACCTCCAGGGACCTAATAGGTAATATTCTGAAGATCCTTATTTCGTGTCCCTAAGGTAAGTACAGCTGCAGGTTCCAGCAGCTGCAGCAGAGCGAAGCATGAAGCATCTTTCTTTCTTACCCCTTGTCTTCCCTGAAGCATCCTTCCCTGGGCCAGTGCCCTAGTGCTGTCCGGTGTACTTGGGACTCTGCAAGCCAGGAAGAGGGCCAGCACTCTGTCATCACAGGGAAAGTCCTGGCCATTTTAAGCCCTTCTTATCATCTGGGACTCACTGTGGTCCCAAAAAGATCCACTGGCCAGTGTAGGAGTTGGCTTTGATCCCTCAGCTGAAGAAAACAAGATGGACAGTGATGGGTTATCTTTCTTTTGCTCGCTTCTTTCGTATCCTCCCGTGCCACATTCCACATGGCCCCAGTCATAGTACTTGTACACCAGCCACACAAAGTGACCCATGCTCCAGTCTGACTCATCAGAATGCCCTCCTGGTCACGGTCGTTAGTTCAGAGGCAAGCATATGACCCAAGCAGAAAACTATCTGTTGACTTCAAGGTCAAGTCCTGCTGTCTGCGTATTACATTTGCTGGATCTGGGTATCTTCTCTGACCCTCTGATGAAAGCTTTGGCTACCAGAGAAAAGAAAAGTATCACACAGAACTTAGTATCAAACGACTGAAGAGTGGGCAAAAGACCCTGATGAGCACATTTACAGTCCTATGGCCAGCTATATCCGAAGCCAAGTCCAATTCTCCGTTTTAAGGAACATAAAGACCAACAGCATGCCCACTGTGCTGAAGCTCACGTGCTCTGGATTTCTACCATGTGGAAGGGAGCTCATCCTGTCCAGCCACATGATCAGGATTCAGGTGTGGTCAGAGGAGCTTGGACCCCTCATGCCAGCCCTGGCACTGGCACATCTCCCAAGGCAGGGCCATGTCTCTCTTCCTCCAGGCCCTTTGCCCCCTCTGCACAAAAGAAGGCAGCAGCAAATAGCTGAGCTCATTAGCAACGCACTCATTGGTGTATCAGAGAGCTCTGCGCCTCGGCTTCCTCTTGCAATGCTCTGCAACCATAAGCATCGCTATGAGCGAAAGTACTTTGTTTTCATAATGTTTTGATAAATACAAAGTATTACTTAAGTGGAAATATTTGCTTTATAATATGTAACCTCTCAGGTCTCTTCTGGGTCTAACATGAAAAATATTTTTAAATTTAGGTAGGTAATTAAATCACAAATTTTGCTATCCCCATCTGGAATTTGTTCATTTATTCTGTGGATATTTGTTAGCCTCGAGTGCCTTCGGTGGCGCGCTATCTATGCTGGACATACGGGGTTGTGCATACATGTTTACTATCTATACCAAAACTAAGGAACTCTGTCACTAGTGACAGCTGCCCTGCTCCACTCATAGGACCAACAAGGGACGGTCCAGCCGTGAGGAGTCCACTGTGCACAGCACGTGCTAGGCATCTTTCCTGGGTCTCTCATTGCATGTCCTCAGCCCCTCTTCAGGCAGGAACATGACAGAAAAGAGTGTCAAGCCTGCCAAAACCTGGGGCCTGAAAGCTCGCTCACCACTGTGCTTTAGAGCCAGGATTCAACTTCAGGTCTGATCAGCTCTCCAAGCCCCTCCTTTTAGGAAGAGCAAACACTGCTCTCTCGTGAGGGATTTTCCTGGTCAACTGGAACCCTTTGTCAAAGAGTAGGAGTGATAGGAGAGAGGCCCGGCACTGCGTCAGTTTCTGCAATGCAGTTCTTAAGGCACTCCTCCTCAGGGCACAACAGCGGAGACACTTACCGGGCCAGAGCTCTGGGGTCGTGTGAACAGGACTTCTCCATTGCCTGATCCAGATCTGCCTGCATTGCTTGCCCCACAGACCCTGAAATGAAGGGACAACCCCAGGATTCCTCTGGAAGCTTGAGGCACCCTACATCTGTTCCAATTACAGAATACTCCCTGCCTGGTGCAAGATGAGGGACTGTCCCAGAATTCTGAGAATCCTCGTTTAAAGCTTGGGGCCCGGCAGGATGGCTCAGTGGTCTAAAGCGCCTACTTAGGAAAGCTTGGGCAGCTGCAGGGACCACGGTTCAATCTTCAGCACCACATGCTGCACCAGCCCTGCCCTCAGGGTAGGCTGAGCCGGCCAAAAAATAAATAAATAAATAAACAAACAAATGAAAGTTCTGAAACAAGAAAAAAAAAAATAAATTAAAAAAAAAACTTGTTCCCTATAGCCAAATGTGCCAGCCTGCCAGACCGCACCCACAGAAACCCTGGAGCCACCTGCTGGTCATGTCAAGTATGCCATCTTGCCAGAGGTATGCAGGGTCATCTGCCCTGTGTCAGGCACTTTAGGGTTGGAGGACTGGGCATGCTTCCTACCTCATGGGCCATCTGGAAAACATGGCATGTACCGAAAGATAACTCAGTGGGGCCTGGGGAGAGAGCTCAGAGCATAGGTGCCTGCCTGGCAAGCCCAGGGTCCTGCATTCAGTCCTCAGCCCCACAAGCCATGCCAGCCTTGGAAGCAGGCATAGTGGTACGTGCTTATAATCCCTAACACTCAGGAGCTTGAAACAGGAGGATCGCTATGAATTCAAGACCAGCCTGGGGACAATAAAGTGAGCACAAGGCTGGCCTGAATGACGCAGCAAGACCCTGTCTCAAAAAATAAATGAATAAAGGTAATGCGGTGACTGGAAACAGTGACAAATGCATGCTTGCTGAGTCATGAGCATGGAAGCCGGTGAGCACCAGCAGGGCCTGAAGCCGTCCTAGAAGCCAGCTTCCAGAACTGGAGGGGTTTGGCGTTCAAAGGCTGGAGACAGGAAGTGCCATGGCAATAATTAGCTCCTGAGTGGGGACCCTCCATGGATGGGATGATTGCCTTTACAAAGGGACAAGACCAGGAGTCTTCAGTCAGCAACCCTCGAGAGGGTGCTCACCAGAAGCCAACCAGGCTGCTACTCTGTTCAACTCTCACCTCCAGAACTATGGGAAATATGCCTCTCAGTGTATAGTAATTTGCTATGGGAAGCTAAAGTAATATGGTAACATGCACATTTCAAAACTGAAAACTACTATTGGCCTTTCAAGCTAGAATTGATTCATAGAAAGGGAAAAAGAAAACGTGGGTCTTTCGGTTTGAGGACTTCCTACTGCATTGCACTGCTTCTCAAGGTGTGTTTCATGGAAGGGAAGCCTTGTGTTCAAATAAAAGTAAGCAATTCAGAGTTAAACAGTGTGAAACAACTGTACTTTGTACTGTCCTGCCTGCGGGACCTTTCAGAGCCTTGAACGCATGAGTGCATGCTGGAAACTGCTGGGAAAAGACAGTCACCCATAGTGCTCACTCACCACAGAAACCGATCTTCATCAGGATTTCTGAAGCTCTAGGCTTCCCCACTTTTCAAGATGATTTATAGTGGAAAAGATTGAGCTTTGGGAGCAAACTGGAATCCTCCAGTGACAAGATCTACACACAAAGACAAAGTGGGCCAGAGGGGGCCTCCCACGTACCTACAGGTAACTTTTGACACCAAATGAAACAAGAAGGCTATGTGAGAAATCTTGGCATCTGCTCAGGACACGGAGGAAGACGATTCCTTCCTTTGTTCAGCAAGAACAGCTCACCCCTGACCACCTCGCAAGCTGCTCTGCCCTGAGCCCCAAGGAGCCACTGGGCTCCACGTGAGTCTTATTTGATCCTCACATGGGTAATGAATTCCCATTGTTCCAGCCCTGATTCTGACTACTGAAATTAGTAGCATGTCTTAATACACTCAAAGACAAGTTTGTTCCTGGTTCCTACAGTAGCATAGAGCTGCAGGAAAGACAACGCCCTTAGAAAAGTGTTGTTTGGAACACAAAGAGTGCATGCAGAGCACCAGATTCCTCACTCCCTCCCTCTCCCTCTCTCTCATATTTATTTTTTCATTGCATTTACAATATAAATATGTATTTGCATATTATAAGAGACTCAACGTATTACAGAAATGCTTGCTTTGAAAACAAAACTTGCCACACCTGTCAGAATTAAATACCAATAGTAGTTCAGTGCACGTTCCCCCAAATGTTTCTGTTCATAAGCATATTTTACTTGTGTTTTGAAAACCAAGATCATTCTCTGTTTGAATTTTTTCTAACAGCAGTCTTAGATCTGTCAAAACAAAAAGATCAATCTGCCCGTCTCAGTGTTTCAAAGAGCTGTGCAGCATCTTACGCTACGCACTGTAATTTATTTTACCAGTCTTCTCTCAGATAACATTTTATTTCTCCAACTATATCAGTAAAACATTTGAATCCCAGAGAGGTCAGCTGGTCTCTTTCCGGTGGCAGAGATATTTAGAGCTAGCCCCATGCCACGCCTTCTCACACCCACCCAGTCTTTCTCCTGTTCTGCGTTTTTCCAAGGATTTGACTTTCTTATTCTAATCCCAGGGAGGAGCAAGGGCTACCGGAGGAGAAGTCAGGGCCTGGTTTTGTCCCAGGGCTTCCAGAGAAAAACTCAGAACGATCAACATTCACAATTAACAGGTCACCCAGCTACTTCCATTCATTAAAGGGTTAAGACATGGGCCATCCTACTGAATTAGTAAGAACTCAGACACAAAGAACATGAAAGAATCCGAGGGGGAGGGGGGACCTAGAGTCTGGTCCTTAAATCAATTTTTGATAATGAGTGTCATATATTTAAATGTTCGCACATAATCATCACATTAGTATTAACTATACCATCAAAGACAATCTGATTACATAATATGCTTCTCCATGTCTCACCACCATGAACTTGTTAACACTCATAATTATAAATGGAGAAGGAGACTGGGGTAAATCAACTAGAAGCCTCTGGAAGTCTGAGTGTGTTCCCCTGCTGTTTCTTATCATTTCGAATGAAATAAAGCTAAGTGACTGTCCGGGTGCTGTGATATCCGGGGAGCTCCTCAGCCGTTCCTCCTTCTCCAAAGCTTCTATGCTCCCAGGCTGACAGCGGCCTCTCTCCATCACTCAGGCCTGATGGTCTTCAAGTCCTTTTGTTTGGTGATGGTACAGTACTTCTAGATGCTATTGTCTTTCTTTGTCACCTGAGCCCCCAGTTGGCAAGGACATTGTCTAGAATCTAATAAGGTCTCTCATAGAAGGTCCTCTCTCTCAGCCAGCCAACAATAGGTGCTCAGTCCCAAGCCATTTGTCATCCCCTTATGTCCTTCAGTGCATCCCCCGGTCCTCCCCCACTACATAAACTCCTCTTCATCCCAGTAACAAAGCAAGTGCCCTAGGTATTTTGGGGGACACCCACAGATCCCACGGGTGCTAGAAGAGTAAGCACTTGAACTCCTACCAAAAATGCCCTGATATGCAGGTAGTGAGGGAAGACAGGCACTGAGCATGAGAAAAGTGTAAGAAATAGGCTGGGGTTTCCGAATTTCAAAACACTCCTGAATCCTCTGACTTCCCAAAGATTGAATTTCTAGGTGGGCAGAGCATGCTGCTACCCGAGGCTCCTTCCCTCAGCCTCTGTCCTCAGTAGAGAAAATGGGATGAACTCCTTCCTGATCAGATACTGACCGCCCTTTGAGGCAATCTCGTGGCCATGCAACGCAGAGTTGTTTTTGGTTCTTTCTTTGGTAGCTCTAAGTTTTGCTACCCACTGCACCATGCCTGCTCTGCCCACCTTTTTTCCTCTGCATACCTTTCTGTCCTTCTCCTCCTCCTCCTTTTTTCTCTCTAAAGGTTTAAGACAGTGGTTCTCAACCTTTCTAATGCCGTGATCCCACAATACAGTTCCTCATGTTGCAGTGACCCCAAACCAAAAAATAATTTTGGTGGCTACTTCAAAACTGTAATTTTGCTACAGTTATGATTTGGAATGTAAATACCTGACCCCTGTGTGTTGGTCGTTCGACCCCCACCAGGGTCGCGACCCACAGGTTGAGAACCGCTGGTTTAAGATGAGTAGGAGAAAAAGTATTAGGTCAGGGTTGGGATTGCTGATCACATAAAAATGATTCCAAGCATTTGATATTCACTTGTTTTCACCCACCCGTGCATCACACAGTGTCATCCAAGAGAACCTACCTCACACAACTAGAAATGTGACATTTCTAGTTGAAGCCACTGCATAGGATATAAACACAGGGAATAATGTCACCAAATCATCAATGTGCAGCTTGATGACTTTTACATTCATTTGTACATGGGCAACCACCATCCTAATGTAGGGCAACCACCTACATCTAAATCAAGATGTAGAACACCTTGAGCTCTTGAAGACACCACACCATGTGCCCCTGCCAGTCCATCTCCCTCCTGAATAATAACCACCGTTCTCGCTTCTAACAACTTTTTGGTTCTTGAGCTTTGTATAAATAAGATCAGCCAATGTATATTCGTAGATATCAACTTCTTCATCCAATGTTAAGTCTGCAAGATTTGGCATGTTGTTGTAATGTTATACTTGTTTTCCTTTCATGGCTGTATGCTATTGGTTTATATATGCCTTCATTCATCCACTCTACTCGGGATGGCAATTTGAGTTGTTTCCACTGTAGTCACTACTATGAGCAAAGATTCTATCAACATTCTTACACCCATCTCTTGGTAGATATATAAAGCCAATTCTCTCTCATGTACACCTCAGTGTACAATTGCTGGCTTGCAGGGGAGGCTTACACTTAGCTCTAGTGGACGCTGCCCAATAATTTTCCAAAGCAGGTGCACCCACTTACACTCCCTCTTGCGATGTGGGAGAACTCCAACTGCTCTGGATTTTTGGCAGCATTAGAAAGTATCAGCCTTTTCAGTTTTAGTGGCTGTGTTGTGACATCCCACTATAGTTTTCGTTGTGTTGCTTTAGCCACCAATGTTAAGCACCTTTTCATTTACTTACTGGCACCTGAGATATTCCTGTTTTGTGAATTGCCTGTGCAAGTCTTTTGGATTTTTAAAAATTTCCCTGTCCCTTCCTTCTTTGTTAAATTTTTTAACATAAACTGTTTTTTTCTGATTTTTTATTACTTTTAATAAGAAATAACAGTATGATAGTTTCAAAACATGTTAGTAGTACATTCTCTCTCTCTCTCTCTTTTTTTTTTTTTTTTTTTTT